>JBBYHL010450139.1:0-16200 GCA_038381835.1 Adansonia madagascariensis | reverse complement strand
AAATAGCATAAAAATATAAACATAGGAAAATAACATCATTTCCACAAACAAACATGAATTCTATTAATGAAAATCAATTTAATTTCAGGAAAAACATAATATAAAAACTAAATCAAGAAACTTTGATCACAGCTTTCATACTTGGCCTTTCACTATGCATCAAAGTCCATGAGCACAAGTAATCACCAAGCTCACTAAAAGGTGAAATAGGCTTGAAAAATGAAGAAGATGAGCAAATATTACAAAGAAACTACCTTTAAAGCTTTCAAAATTTGATAGGACTTGAAAATTTTTAAGAAAATTTACCAAATTTGGCTACGAAAGCCATCTTCTCCTTAGTTAAAGGGGAGGATTTGGCCAAAAGGGATTTTATCCCTCTTGGCTGAATGGCCTTTTTTATTTTATCTTTCATTTTTTCATTTTTTAGATTTTTTAGATTTTGATAAAGTTTAATTAATTAGTTTTTATCATCTTGTATGATTCATCATGCTTGACTCATCACTAAAACCATGGCCTTTATGAAGATAAGGAAAAAAAATCTTATTTAGATAAAAACAAGTTACATGGATTAAGTTGTAACAAAATAAAAAAATTATATATTCAAAAAATAAAATTTTATATAATAAATTCAATTAAAAATTTAGTCAAAGTAGGCTTATTGGGCTTGTTAGAAAACAAAAATAGGCTCATTGGGCTTGTTAGATAATTAATGGGCTTATAAAGCCTATTAGGAAAATTAATTAGTTTTAAAGCCCATGAAATGGAAAAAAAATTTGGCCCATTTCATAAGGATAAAATTAATAAAGTTTTTATATACAAATTCTAAAAGGAATTTTGAAGAAATTTTATATGCAAGAAAAAAACAATTAAAAATTTCAAACTTGTAAAATTTTACAAAAAAAATTTTACAGAAAAAATTGATATTTAATAAAAATGAATTAGAATTTCAAAAAGCTATATTCAAGCTATTTTATTAAAATATGTGAAAATATTTAAAGTTGTAAACTCTAAAAAATTTTACAAATAAGAAAAAATATGTATTTTAAAAATGAAAAAAATTTCAAAAATACATTCAATTTATAAAAATGAATTAAATTCAACACATTATTCAAAATATTAAACTATAAAAATAATAAAGAAGAAAATATTAAATTTGGAACAAATTTTATAAAAAAATTTGTGACTAAGGCACTCACAGAATTCAAATTTAATAAATAAATTTTGCAACTTGATACTTCATAAAATGCCAATACGGATTTTTCCTTGAATATTTTTGATTTTTTGGGATAAGTATTTGCATAAATATTACATGGTCATTAGTAAAAAAAAAAAAAAAATTTGAAGTTCAATTTTCAAAATTTCATGAAAAAATTTTGAAAAAGTTCTAAAAATGGAAATTTGACCATAACATCAATTTCAGAAATGAATTTCCAAATTTAGCAAGGAAATATTTAAAACCTAATTTTTCTCTAAAATATTCATATTTGTTATTCGAGATTTGTTCTCTATGACCCCCAAAATTGTATTTTTTCTGTCACGTGCACTTGCGACCATCTATATATGACTAAATAGGTCTTGAAAATGCCCAACCTACCTAGTAGAGGTTGACTTTACCTAGAGGGCTGCTAGATTCTTAATCTTGAATATATAGGTCTACGAAAAAAGGGGCTAGGATGAAATTAGATATCTATAAGGGGGCTAACAAAGCATAAAAAAATCATAAGTCTACAACAACCAAGGCTACAAGATGCATGAGAATCTTAAGATAAGGTCATGGTTAACATGTTAAGGCTCACTACAATGATGAAAATGCAAAAAAAAAAAAAAAGTAAATGAATGAAGAAAGGATAGGAAATGTACCCTAAAAACTTTGAGAACCTTGTTGGTAATATTGTGCAAAAAGGTTTTTGCATTTGTAGTTTACTTTCTTACCTTCTTTTACAATGAGTTAGCAAGAAAGGTGGCTGAGAATGAGTTTGATGGTTGTGATATCAATAGAGAGGGTTTTTAGAGGGAAGGTGATTGCAATTGACAGTTTTACGAGGGGTTAAGGAATAGTGACAGGAATGATATTTATTCAAGAGGGAGCTTGATTTAATAATACATATTTTTTTTGCCTACCATATGATAATCTTAAATAAGATTCAATTTCAGCTATCAAATACTCAAAAGTAGGACATTTAAGAGATTTATGGTGTACAACATGATAAGTCATGGTACAAAGAGCAAGCTTTCAGCGTTTTACTAGTTGCTGTATAGCCTTAGTAGCAAAAATAAATCATGCATGATGAGTAAGGTTTGGCTTACCCTTACTTAATTTACATTGCATGCCCTTGTAACAAGCATAATGGACCACTGAAAATGTTATAACTCAATGTTTAAAGCCTAAAATTGAAGTCCACATGATTTTTAGGAAGTTATGTCTGATATTGGATGACTTTTAGAGTCCAAAGTCATGACCAATTCATGTTTTAATGTTATGGTGCAAAAGGGTAAAAATGGCATAAATAGGGTAAATTTTGCCTATTTATATCGATAAAATGAGTTTTGTATCAATACGTAGAACAATTTTACCCTAATGTATCGACACATCGAAGAATGTATCGATACATTAAGGCCTCTATTGATATTTTCGCTTGTGTATCGATATATTTTGGCCAAAAATTATGATTTTAGCTACAAAATAACTTTGTATCGATACAAATGCCAATGTATCGATACAATAAGAAAGTGTATTAATACATGGCCTCCTTTATCAATACAAACAGAAGTTTTTTGAATTTTGATAACATTGAGATCATATATCCATACCTAAAAGGCATGTATCGATATACACTCATGATAATATGAATTTGATGCACCTTTGACTCTCCGAGCACCTTATCTTAGCTAGAATAATGGATGACCAACCTATGCTTGTCCAGATAACCTTAATGACACTTTATATACTGATTTTTGATGACTTGGAAGCTTATTTCGATGAAATAGGGTGTCTATAGCTGCCCTCTTTGGCTATTATTAAGAACAAGGAAAAGGCCAATAGACACCATTTGTCTGAGACATGCTTGATGCTACCTTATATTTCTATGATGAAAAGACCTAAATCTAATACAATGTCATTGTGAAAAAAATATTTTGGTGGTAATTTTGATTTTTTTGCAAAATATAAAGTTTGATTTTCAAATAAAAAACCTAGATTACGATCCTATGCTTGGCCTATCCTTAGGTTCAATTTAAAAATGATAGAATACTAACATGCTAAATGATGGCTAGTGACATTAGACTTTGAGATGATTTTTTGACAATGTTTTTTAGATGAAAGATCTAGACTATGATCTTAGGTATGACCTATATCTAGATTTAACTTAAAATGACAAAATGCTAAACACCAAATCACAGCCAATGACATTAGACGTTGAAAGGATTTCTTGACAAAATTTTTTAGACAAAAGACTTAGACTATGATCCTAGGCTTGACCTATCCCTTGCTTCAACTTAAAAATGATAGTGCCAACATGTTAAATCACGGCTAGTAACATTGGACTTTAAAAGGATTTTTTGATAGAGTTTTTCAGATAAAAGACCTAAACTATGATCCTAGGCTTGACCTATCCCTAGGTTCAACTTAAAAATGACAGTGCCAACATGTTGAATCATGGCTAGCAAAATTGGACTTTGAAAGGATTTCTTGACAAAGTTTTTCATATAAAAGATTTAAACTATGATCCTAGGCTCAACCTATCCCTAGGTTCAACTTAAAAATGACAAAATACCAAACGATGAATCATGGCTAGCAATATTTGACTTTGAAAGAATTTTTTAACAAAAGTTTTTTGACAAAAATTCTTGACATAGGCCAATTAGCCAGAGCTAACTTAGCGGTGTCACTAGGCTTTGATATTTTTAATACAATATCTTAGAAAAATAATGTTCTTGCATGAATGCCCTTTGATTTATCGATTTTTGATGTTAAAGACTCTTCCTAAGAAGTTTTTTAAGGTTCGATAGATTTTGCTAAATGCAATGCTAATGAAATGATGTTGTGTGATGACATTATGAATGCATGTGTGATGATACAAGTGCAACTTTCTTGATGATATGGTTACATGATCATGACATAAAGTCTAATACAAGAGTAGACATTGCAAGTTATCTTTTTGACTGGGAATTCTGACAATTTATTCCCTGATGCCACAATTAAGTGTATTAACTTTGGACTTGATGGGCTTTGAGATCATGAATCTTTTTAGAGGATTTAATGCTTTGAAAGTTGTTATCCTCACTTGGGTTACCTATTAGTTTTCTAACAAGGTAAGGATCTAAGCGATCATGTTTCTTGACGCAGTATATTTAATGATACTTTCTAACAGGGTATGCTAGTTTTATTGACAATTTAAGGATTGGGTGGCTTTTGGCTTGGTTGTTAGTGTATCTTGACTAGACTAATTAGTGTTTAGGTCTTTATGGGATTTCTTGGCTAGACTGGATGAGCTTGGCTTAGGTTGGTTTTAATGGTTTTCCATGACTGATAACTTTGAGAGGTCAAGAATAGTTTGGCACGTGATCATAACTAGTATGTGTTGAGTGTGAAGGATTCATGATCTTGATAATCAAGGTGTGAATAGAGCTCTTTGTGCCTTCCTCATCTTTTTGTTGTAATATCAAGAAATCCTGATGCAAATTTTATTCATCGAATATTATTAATTAAATGACAAACATAATGCAATGCAAATGTGATGTCTAAAGGCTTAAAAACAAATAAGATAATATTTCATTCATGCAAGAAAGATAATACAACTTTGTTTAAATTTATAAAAGGTACAATGACAATAGGGTGATTTTTCGGCTCTTAATGCTTCTGATAATCATGACATCAATGCTTCATTTAATGCACCTCAAAATCTCTCCTAGATGATTAACATGTCTAATGCAAGCCAATTTTTTATAGACTCCTAAGAGTGCCCCATGCCATTTTGCAATTGCCCTAGACTCAGGAATTTCTTCCTTATCTCTCCAAACTAAGGATAGGTTTAATTTGGTCAAGGTTTGTTTTGATCTGAGGTTCAGTTAAGGGTAAGGTTGAGTAAGATTTGACTTATCCTGGCTAGGGTTATGCAAGATTTGACTGGATTTTTTTATAATTATTTGGGTAGGATCTGATTCGGTTTAGATGAGGTTTGTGTCTAGTTAAGCTAATTTCTTGAGCCATCCTTGCAGGTTTTCGACTTAAGTCAAGTTGGCTACCTAAATGCCCTTTTTAGGTTTTCATCTGTAACTTTATTTTTTAACTTTTTTATTTTTACTTTTTTTTACTTTTTTGATAGAGGATGTTGTTTCGGGTTTTCATCCTTCAAATGTATTATCTTTTAATTGCATATGAATTAATTAGATTAAGCTAGATGTTGTCATCTATTTCTACTAGGATCAAGGCCTCTCTAGAGAAAGTTTGCTTCACGACATAAGGTCTTTTCCAATTAGGGTTCTACTTGCCTTGGTCATCTTTTGTGGATTGGAAGGATTTTTTTGAGTACCGATTCATTTCATGAAATTAGCAAGGGTGGACCTTTTTGTCATGGGTCTTGATCACCTATTTTTTATACATTTGTTTGTGATATATGGTTTTCATCCATTATTCTTCGATAAGGTTTAACTGATCATATCTATTCTTAACCCATTGGGCCTTTTCAAGTTCAACCTCCATTAAGACTCTTAAAGAAAGAATCTTGACTTTGATAAGTAAGACAACATCCATACTATCATGGAAGTCTAAACTAAAGTCTAAACTTTTCATGCCAATTTTGTAAGTCTCAGCTATTTTCTTAACTATTTTTTTGATATTCTTATTGGCTGCTTCAACTACCCCATTCATTTTTGAACAGCATGGCATCGAATTATGGCATTGGATTTTGAATTAAAAGCATACTACTTTTATTATGTTGATTTTCAAGTTACGAGCATTGTCCATGATGATTTGTTTGAAAAGCTCATATCAGCAATGATGTTCTGCTTTACAAGCTTGCACACAACCAATTTTGTGACATTGGCGTATGAGGCTGCCTCACCCATTTGTAAAATAGTCGATTGCCACTAAAATAAATCAATGCCCATTGAAAGCCTTAGGGGTGATAGACCTAATCATATCCATACGCTATATAGAGAAAGACCATTGGGTTATCATAACATGAAGTGACAAAGGTGTGACATTGATCTTGTCCACATAGATTTGACATTTATGAAATTTTTGGGCATAGTTGATATAGTCTCTTTCGAGGGTTAATCAGTAATAGCCTGATCTCATGACTTGTTTAACCATCTGGTACTCATTGGTGAGATCCCCTTATGCACTTCTTTTGTATAAGATTTTCTTGTCTAGAATAAATCCTATAGCCATTCTTGATTGTCTTTTTGTCATTTTATGTGGCATGTTTAGGGTATTGTTGATCCCTAATGTAGCAGAGGATGTCATGATACCATACAAGGCCATTTTTCTCTACTTTAATGTTTTAACAATGTGCTAGAGTCGTATATATGCTTATTTCATTAGGAGCGACATTTGATTCCTAACTAACTTTAAACATGGATGACAATGTGGCCAAGACATTGACTATTTGGTTCCCTTCTTGAGGTAGATGCTAAAAAATAACATTGTCAAACTTTTTCTTGAGTTTTGAAATTAGTTTCTTATAATGGATTAGTTTGGGGTAGTAGGTTTGCCATTCCCTTTCTAGTTGGAAGATGACTGAGGCAGAATCCTCGAAAACCTACTAAGTCTTAACATTTCTCTCAAGAGCCACTTGAAGCCCTATGACATAGGCTTCATACTTCTCTATGCTGTTGGTGTAGTCAAAGTTTAATATGGCTGCAAAAAGATAATGACTCCCGTTGGGTAAAATCAGTATTGCCCCAATCCTATGACTCAGGGTGTTTGACGAGCTAAAAGTACATCTTCTAAGATTAATCATGACTAGGGATTTTTTTTCCTTCATTTATGCACATCAGTATTCATCTAAGAATTTTTTTAACAAAAATTTGCTATCACACTACCCTTAGTGGCTTTTTGGTTGACATAGATGATCTTATATTCAAAGAGCAGAACTTGCCATCTAGCTAATCTTTTTGAACAGTGCAGCGGTTTCACATAGGTATTTGATGGGATTGGGTCGTACGATTAGCCATGAAGTGCTGTATAACATGTATTGCCTGTGTCTCTAAGTGGTTTAAGCTAGAGCATAACATAACTTTTCCACTACAGAATATTTGATCTCATACTTCATGAATTTCTTGCTTAAAGACTGGTGATACTAGTATTGGTGAGTTTAGCAGTAATGTTTGACTTGGTTGAAGGCTTCTTGACATTTTTCTCTATTCCCTAGGATTTTGTTTGTGAAAGAACCAAAAGATTAGGTTGCACTGATTAGTGAGCTTGGATATAAACCTAGAGATGTAGTTTAGTCTCCCTAAAAAGCTTTTCACCCTTTTTTTAAGTCCAAGATAGTGGCATGTATTGAATAGCCTTGAATTAATCTCAGTCAATTTCGATTTTTTTGCTGATGATGAAATATAATAGCTATTTGGATGTGACATCGAAGGTATATTTGGTAGGATTCAACTTTAGTTAGAATTTTTATAACTGTTCAAAGAGTTTTTGATGGCTAAGACACACTTATCTTCTCACGTTGTCTTGGCAATCATATCATCCATATAAACCTCAATCTCCTAGTGCATTAGCTCATGGAATGATGTTACTATGGCCCTTTGGTAGGTTGCCTTAGTATCTTTGAGTTTGAAAGGCATGCTTTTGTAGCAGAATGTGCCTTACATGGTCATGAGGGTAGTTTTCTCCATGTCCTTGGTTAGTATTTTGATTTGATTATAACTCGAGAATCCATTAATGAAGAAGAATAAAAAGTTCTTTGCTATTTTGTCTACCAAAGTGTTGATGATGGGTGATGGGAAATTATCTTTCGAGCTAGCTCGATTCAAATCCTGATAATCAATGCACATCCATACTTACAATTTTTCTTAGGAACTAAAGCAACATTGGTAGCCTATTTTGGATATTTAGCTACTTTAAGGAATCTTGCTTCAAATTGTTTCTTAACTTCTTCTTTAATCTTAAGAAGTATTTTCGATTTCATACTCATTAGATTTTTTTGATTGGTTTGCACTCAAATTTGAGAAGAAGCCTGAGGACCACAATGTTGGTGTCTAGTTCAGGTATGTCTTGTTATGAACAAGCAAATACTTATTGGTATTCTTAGAGCAAGTTAATTAGTTTGGTTTGATAGAAGGTTTTATAAAAGTTTTAATTTTGACCTTCTTTCGATCATGTTTAGTCCCTAAATTGATGACATCAATCGATTCCTCATGGGGTAAAATCCATTTCTCTTTATTCTTGACTAACCTTAACAAATCTAGTGGCATAGAGCTCTCTTCAGCATCTTTGTCAAAATTAACTTCATCAATGTAGATTGACTATTCGAAATTGATCTCTAGAATCTCATTGAAACATCCATGTCACTTTTATCAAAGCAGTTGAAAAGGTAAGGGAGTAAATAATGTAGACAAGAAAAATATAGACAAAGAGGTTGAGTGAAAGTGAAAAATAAAAATAGGCACACAATATGAAATGCTTCATGCAAAAGTCATTTTTATTGATAATATTTGATAAAAGACGCCCATTACATAAGATCCTTACACGTTGGTGGGCAGAAACAAATAGGTTTTTAATTCTTAATATTACACGAAAATAGACTTAAAAAGCATAGAGGTTTTTTATACAGCCCCGTTGTCAAGAATAGATTCCAGTGGATAAGAGTAGGTCTCATCGCTTGGCTTTCATAGTCTTAGTTGATCATCAATGGTATAGACATGGAGGTTATGGATTGCCTTGTTTAGAATGAGCAAGACATCTTTAGCTTTCATCTTTTCTGACTGATTCGGATCTATATATCCTTCCGAGTGAAAGGTATCATGGATTAATGGGAAAATCATCCGTTGTTCCTAACTCTTGATCCAACAAATAGGCCAACCTTTGGTCTCTAGCCTTTTTGGCTTGCTATTTCTTATATTACATACTAGGCTTAAATCCTAAGCCTTTCTTATCAACCTAGCTGACAATTTTAAAGGATGTAGCCATAACTTGCAGGCATCTTCCAAGAACTTTTCTAACTTGGCAACTTTTATCGATAATGAACTTTAAACCCATGTGGATATTCTTTAATAACCAAGGCAGTAGGCCCTCTCCTATGAATGTGGCATTGACAAACTTGAATGACTGGAAGGATGACCTAGGTACATCTTTATTTGGTTCAGTGTAAATGTCACCAGTGAAGTGGCAGCTATCATCTCTTCTTCAGCCCTAAAACTGACTACTTTGTCATCGATCATAAATTTTAGTTTTTAATGCAAAGATAATGGTACTACCCCAGTTGAATGCATCCAAGGCCTCTTTAGTAGGTAATTATATGATAGAGCAATGTCTACCACTTGAAAGTCGATTTCATACATACATGAGCCTATTTAAAGTGGAATAATGATGTTTTCGGTGACTCCGTAACAAGTCTATCGAATACTCGCACTACCATATGGCTATGCTTGATATGAGATACATCAACAAGAAACTTGTTTAAGGTGACCAATGCATGATATTGACGGCAAAGCCATTATCTATAGGGACCTTCGATAGAATGCAACATTAGTAGTGTGTAGTGTGATGTAGGCTTTCTAGTTTGCCTTTTCTTTTGGTAAGATCTCATCGTTAGCGAATGAAATGTAATTGTTAGTGATGATGTTCACTAGACAATCTAACATGTCCACTGAAATGTCTGGTAGCACATAAGCCTTATTTAACACTTTTAACAATGCATTTTGATGAACTTTTAAATTAAGAAGTAGGGATAGCATAAAAATCTTAGTCAGTTATTTGCTCAACTAGTTGATAATACTATATTCCCTATGCTTGATGAATTTTAGAAATTTAGTGGCTTTCTTTTCAACTACCGCCTTTTTTATCCTTTTCAGTCATTTGTCCTTACTCGAGGTGCATTAACTATTAGATGGCATTACTCTTTTGACTTTCTTGAACTAGGAAATTGTAGCTTTTATCACTATAGGTCAAGTGATTCACTTTTAGCAAGTAAATGGCAATGACTAACTGAGTGGTCACCCTGATCATCATAGTTTAGTGCTCGTACTTTCAAAGGATAGCCTTTTCGATCTTGTACATGAATAAAGCAGGGATCTCTATGATCAATTTTGGCACTAGCACTAAAGAACTCGCCTTGAATCTAGATTGTCTGTTATAGATAATAAGATGCCTTCCTATCCTGTATGGGGACTGTGTTATTCGCTTCTCTATCACATTAACTAACTCAGCGAGTAATGCTTGGTTTTTATCATGGAATTTAATTCTGCCTTCATTCATCATCCATTGAACCATTGCATGAAATTCTTTCCATGTTTGGATGGTATTACCATGGATGGTGTAGAAGTAACAAAAATCGTTGAATCCTCTAATCTTTCAACTGCATTGAGCATTCCTTTGAGTTTCATGCTCACAATCATCCTCGACACTGATTAGCATCCTGACTTTTTATACATTTCTTTTAAGCTCACAATCATCTTTGACACTGATCACTTTCAATATTGGCTTCCTTGATTAGGTAACGAATTCACAATAGCATTGGGCCCTTGATTTATCCCAAATTGCAGGACCTTCGAGTTGATGAGGCTTTGGATCCTTTGTTTAAATGGCATGCAGTTTTCAATGTTATGCCCTACTATCATGGCATGATAGTTGCAGTAGGCATTAGTATCATACCATTGAGGGTGTGGGGGCTTCTTTTTTAAGACATACACAAGAATGGCTAAATGCCTTGGGAGCAGAGTCTGGTCAAGCTCTTTATAGGTCATGGAGATAGGGTCAAACTATTATCTTTTAAGGTTCTTTCATTGATTGTTTGAAAGGTTCTTGGTAGAAGCATTAGCATGTCAGTTAGCTGGAGGTGGATTATTTCATAGAGGATTTGTTAAGGCAACGAAGGATGGGTTATAGGTTATAGCATAAATAGGCTAAAGAGGGATCATGACCAAACTAGAGTAGGGCATGCTCGAGTGTAAGGACTAGGCATCTGATAATGGCTTGATGGGATGGGTTGGCATAGCTTATGGCATTTGCTTCTTCTTCTTTCTTTTTGTTAGCGACAAGTATCTTGCTTGACCTAGATAACTCATTCGTGAATATCTTACCACTTTTAATCGCTGTATCAATCATCTCACCGAATAGAACTAGATTGGTGAACTTTTTGGTAGAGTTCCCTCACAGTTTGTCATCTCCTTTTCAGTTAAAGGTGGATGAACTAAAGTCACTTCTTCTCTCCATCATTGAGCATACTGTCTAAAACTCTCAGCGAGTTTTTTCTCTAAATTCATGAGAGAAAATCAATCCAAAGCCTAATCCAACCTAATACTGATTTAAGAAGTCTCTTGCTAAGTTAGCCCATGATTGGATTTTAGCATTATTAAGCTCAACTTACCATCGATGATTGTCCCAGTCATGTTGTGTTAAAAGCACTATATAAAAAGCTTCTCATCCTTTTCATAACTCTTAAGGTATATTCAGATGTGCATCATAGGATTGATAGTTCCATAAAACTTTTTAAAATCTGGTACCTTATATTTTAGGGGAAAAATAAGGTTAGACAATGGCTCTAAACTCGTCGCTCCCATTAATGGCTTGGTGGTGCTTCTTTAAAAGCCGATACTTATTTATTTCATTGGTAGGCATTATAGACTTCTGACCATCTATCTTTTTTAGCTCATCATTATCAAAGGTTATAGGAATCGATAGGAGAGACTCTTGTATTTATCTCTTACAAATTTAAGGATAAATCACTTGTGGTACCAACAGGGTTGGCATGGTGTTGAGTTAGTGCTTTTTATGAGTCCCTTTTTGGGTAGCTTTAGTACTATCGACGGGGAAAATTTTTGGGTTAGCCATATTTTTTTTAGTATCTACTATACTAGCTTGTCTCTTCTCCTTAATGGAGGCTATCATCAACTTATGAGCTTTATGATTTGTGCTTGCATTTCATCTTGTTGATGAAGCATTTGGTCTTAAGACACTTTGTACATCAACACGGGTCACTCGATGCATGCATGAAGATTATTTTCCATAATCCATTTGCAATAACAAGTATTGTAGCGATGTGGGATAGTTAGTTCCATGTTTCTTGCTTGGTTTTAGAATCCCTTGCACTTTTATGACCATTCCCATTTTTATTAAAAATGTGTTTATTAATGATTGCTTATAATGACATGATATAAGTATAGAATCATGACAATGAAGGATTATTGATTTGGATAGGTGAATAAAGTAGTAAAGAATTGAGTTATTTATGCAAATACAAAAGAGACAATTGGATTATAGGACAACTTCACTAGTAGCATCTTTCATAAAGAAACCAAATAGTTTGATTACACATGTTTGCATCTGAAAATGTTTGACATGATTACATTAGCTAATCATGTGTTCCAAGAAATCTAATAGTTCTTGTTCATGATCTCTAATGGGCATGATAACTTGCCTCAAAGGTCGGGCTATCTCAATCATGTCATCTACCTTATCTAGGCTACTTACATTTGCTTAGTGAGGTGGTAATGATGCTTTGATGATTTAGGCATGCTTGGTCGACTATTGTCTGCCATTCTTTTTCTCACTATTTAGAGGCTCTCACTAACTCATTGATACGATCTTGGTGAGCTTAGAGGGAAAGTTTTAAATCTTGAACTCTGAGTGTTAAGATTTTGGTCTCAACCCTATCTGCCCTCGAGTCCATACTCAAGCTTTAAAACATTTATTCCTTTTCTGGTAGGTCAATATGAGGGCACTAACCTTAACGAACTTTTCCCTATTGATCTTGGCCTCTTCTTTTTGTTGATTCAGCTTTTTGTCAAGGACAGCAAGCTCTCTCGCATTAAACTAATGACTTATTGATTCACCAGTATTTGTTTCCCTTTATAGTGCCATGTAATCTTTCTTCAAACTTTCAAGATCTTTCTCGAGCCAATCTCTTTCTTTGATCGGTGCATCTCTCTATCCTTGAGGTAAATATCCATTTTTAGTTTTTTTTTTCCTTTTTTAAATAGGTGATTTCCTTGGCCGAGGTTGCTATTTCTTGTTTAAACTCCCGCTTGAGTGGGTCGATCTCGAAAGGAGACACGTTAACTAGGATTTGAGTTGTCTTAACATTGGATAGGGGCAAAAATGCAATTGATATGGCGAATCCTCCATTGATCATACTTTGAAGTCACGTCGCTTCTTTTTTAGTATCTATCCATATAGTGGACCTATCTCCATGCATGGACAGCTGATTGGACTTTTGACTTATATTTGGCTTTAACACATTTGAAGTCTCAATGCTTGAGGTCTTGAAAGATAAAATGAATTATCAGCATTGAAAATATGGCAAAACTAGAAGAGTTTTACATAGTTGGTGCTTCTCCACAATCATATAAGTAGCATGCAATTATAATCTCTGTATCTGTATATGATTAATTTAGGGGAAATCGATGGTGCCTTTCATGCAATCTCTTTCCTTTAAGATTCCAAAACTTCTCAACCTATTATTCTTCGAACTTATATTGGGGCTATTCTTTCTCGAGGACCTTAGAGAGAGAGCTGAAGTTAGGAAAGAAATTATGCTGCATTCTCCTCTCTTTGATTGCAAAAATGAACTAATGAGCCAAATATGAAGCAATAGGGCATATCCAATGAATCTACCCATCCACATTTTCTTGCAAAACTAAGGGCTTGAATGGTCTCAGCAATACAGATGCAGGGTTGATGTTGCAACATAAGCAAAAGAAAAAATCTTTACTGCCACCTCTAAATAACCCAAGGTTTTCGAGAATATGACCAATTTGTATACTGTCAAGGCATACACATCCTGAATTTTCTTTGGTTCGGGTGAGACTCACCATTGCTTTCTTTAAACAAACCCAAGAAATCATTTACTATTCTTTTTTGGCTTGACATGGCCATTGATCCATGACTTCATGACCAAGGATCTGTGCTAATCTCTTTTTGATAGGTTTTTAGGATATCCTATCAGATTTGGCCCTCTTAATGTTGAGTAATGCAATGTATTCATCAACGATGGGGATCAAATCTTCACGATCAAAGGTGAAGCATCGATATAATAGATTCCAAAATTTTAATGCTACTTACAATAAGCTAAAATCCAACCGGACTTGGAATAGAAAGGTTTTGTTCCTATATCATTTCGTGAATGATTCCCTCTCAGTATTACCCTAACTAGCCCATATGTGCTTCAACTTTCACCAATCATTTTGATGGTACCCAATCTTGACCTTTTTGTGCACTATCGAGATGTAATTAGGCTTAAGACACCCCCATCTTTGCATTATCGACCCTTGGACCATGCTGTAACTTCTTCAAAAGACTTGAAGACGAGAATGAACTATTGCTCCATGATAGAGAACTTTTAGCCAATTGTCTCATGATGATGAATATGATGAAATGATACATGCAACATCATAAGAAATAATATGTTAGTGACAAAATAATGTCAATATACAAGAACAAAGAATAAAAGAATGTGAATAGAAATAAATCACAGAAAGTACCTTGACAATAGGCATTACAATGCCTAGCAGCAAATATGACAATTGCAAATATTATGACAAATAATTATACATGGACAACATAATGACATGTCTGAGTTAAAAATCCCCTTTATTGAGGTGATATGGTATCTCACTGGGATAAAATTGACCAGCTAAGTGGTGACGTTTGTTCATCACCATCTATGATGGATATGCATAAGCCATCATTTGGACAGCATATGGCTTTTTCAGGTTGGGTATGATGCTTTTTAGGGCAATATGGGGCCTTATAGGTGATGACATTCACTTGTCACCATCCACACAAAGGTTAGCCATCAATCGGATAGCATAATGGCATGTCCTAACGTTAAAATGACGAACATGGGTGATAATGCTTATTCGCTATCACCTATGTAACTAGGTATATTTGAAAGCAAAGGTAAAAAGTGTCTCCTCTAGTATTTTTATTCTTTAGGTGATTGTAATAGCATTTTGGCATGATTTGACATGGTTTAGTTCGTAGGGCTCACTATATGGGTTTAAATTGACATTTAAATCGATATTCGAATCATTCTTTCATTCAATAAAGACAGCTAAGGTATCCCAATCCTAGGCTTATTGCAAGCTTGGTGGAACGGGTTTGATCCGTTGGATGTATTTCCTATAAAAAATATAGAGGGATACCTACGAGAGAATAGGTAATTTATACCCTAGAAGTTCTTGTTGTGCCTATGTGGAGGGTTCCTCATGAAGGTAGATAGCTCATTTCCTCTTAGCATTAAGGACCCTAATCCCACCATGGAGTTGTAGACACCTAATCTCATCCGGGCCCTTTTTTCTAATATTCTTAAATATTTGAGAATGAGAACCTAGTGGTTGCCTTGGTAGAGGTTGACTTCCTCTAGGAAGGTTGGGCATTTTCAAGACATACGTGGTCATACCTAAATGGCTACACATGCTGATGACAAAAAAAATACAATTTTAAGGTCAAAAATAATAAATCTCGAATAACAAGGACAGATATTCAAGAGAAAATTAGTTTTTAAATATTTTCTCACTAAATTTTGAAATTTGTTTTTGCAGATGATATCACGATTGAATTTCTAAATTTTAGGAATTTTTCAAAATTATTCATGAAATCTTGGGCGTCAACCGTGCTATATTTTTAGTAATTCTTGTGTGGTAGTTATGCCAATACAACACCAAAAAATAAAAAATATTCAAGAAAAAAATCTGTATTAGTATTTTATTATATGGGGTGTCAAGTTGTCAAATTTATTTATTAAATTTGAATTTTTGACAACATCGCGAATGTTATGCTCGTGAAATTTTTTAGTAAAATTTGTTTCAGATTTCAAGTTTTCATCTTTATTATTTTTATTAATTAATATTTTTAATAATTTATTGAATTCAATTTATTTTTTATAAATTTGAACATAGTTTTTTATAATATGAAAGTTTTCTTATTTGTAAAATTTTGCTGTAAAAATTTTTAGAGTTTAGAATTTTAAATATTTTCACAGATTTCATTAAATTGGCATGGATGATTTTTTTTGAAATTCTAGTTCATTT
>JBBYHL010450129.1:4187-16201 GCA_038381835.1 Adansonia madagascariensis | reverse complement strand
ATTGAATGAATTTAATTAATTAATTTTTATTTTAAATTAAATTAAAATTTTTAAAATTAAATTAGATTGAGCTCGAATAGCTCAACCCATCTGGTTACATCCATGTGTCCCACATTTTTCCTATAAAAAAGAATCGTCCTGCTTCTCTCTTCTAACTGTTTTAAAAAAAAACTTTTAAATGAACAGTGGTTTTTTCTTAATGTTTTACAAAGAAAACATGAATGGGCTTTTTCTTTCTTTCATTTATCTATCACTTCCAGTTTTTCACTTTTCTCTCCTACCTACCAGGTACCAAGTAGATAAAAAGCTAAAAAGAGGGGCGTGAGGAGGGGGTGTAAAGTTACGATTAAAATATTTATTAGGAAATATATAGCAGTTAAAGATGGGGTGCTTAATTAGAAGATAATACTTGATACATTGTTGCTTAATACTTGATACATTATTACTCATATTTGGTCAGAACACAAAACAGGTCAGAGTTTACGAAGTCAATGATCATATAGTTCCAGAGAACTTTTATCCTTGACAAACAATGCAGGGAACTAGATGTTGATCGAACTTTTTTGTGCCAAAAAGAAAACGAAAAAGAAAATGATTCGGATAAAAATCAAATTGTTTTGAATCAGTTTCATATACAAACAATCGTTGGCTAGCTAACTAAACTTGTTTTAGGGTTTGATGTGTCGCTGAATGTTATAGCGATTTGTCAAAACGTACAGTTGCGTCAAATGACTTTTTGGAAAAACTGGAACCGACCATTTTCGCCCCATTGCATAATTATCTATGTCTTCGACCGTTCCATTTTCGGTCCAGGTCAAGATTGTCCTATATGATCACTTAAGATTCAAATTCGCGCAAAAATTTTAGCACAATTAATTTTATGCAAAGATCCAAGAAAAATATTGTTTAGGAAATGAGATAATTCATACTATCTCCGAGGACTTTAATGCTGAAGCTCAACCACATGCGGTACCTCAGGAAAGAAGCCAGGGGGCCGTGGCTCCAGTTGACTTTTCCAAGATCAAACATTTGGGCCTTACATATGTTAGTGTTTTTTTTTTTTGGCTATAACTTTTGGAAGAGAAAATGAAAAATTCCTTTGCATAGGGGAAACTTAAAGGTTGAAGTATAATTTAACTTTTTTACTGCCTCAATTACGTAAATTTAGTTTTTTAACTTTAATTTTAATTTTAAAAAATTAATCATTTTGCTTTTATTAAAAAATTATTTGATAATTACAAACAGCATACGATCTTTTTTGTTTATAACATGTATATTTTTTATTTTGTATTTTAGATTATTAAAAATTAAACCTGATCATTATAATTAAAATTTTAACAAACTGTTATCATGTATATTCTATTATAATAATTTACTGCTATCATGTATTTTTTTTACAAACTGTTTCGAATTGTTTCTTTGGGATGTCATTAATAAGTAGTCATTCAATACTACCATTCTTTTTTCTGGCCATTTACATTTTTAAAATACGAAAGTGAAGTTTCATATGAATTTGTTTGTATCACAAAAGGTAGATATATAAAATTAGAGTGACTGAGTTTAATGTTACTCTTAACTCACTAAACTTAATCGAGTTTGTAATTTTTCAAAACTCACTTATTTCATTATATTAAGTGCAAATTTATTTTGATTACTAATTATTTTCTATTTTATTTATGATATTGTCATTAACGTGTACTTATCTACCATTCTATTTATTTTTTTAAAAAAAATTGGAAATAAAATTTTAAAAGTATATACTAATGATACAAATTAGGTGATAATTATGTATTTTTCTATAAAAAATTACTCACTAATTAATTTTTTTAAAATTAAATTTTATTCACATTTTTTTCTTAATCATTCATGTAATGGGTATATCATGAGCTAGTATCTATAAAGCCTTCTAATTGAACTGTCCATGAGCTTTAATTAAGGGGCAAATTATTCCAATTCTTTTCATTAATGTAACTTCATGTTGTTGAGTAAATAACAATGTAAATATATTGCCTTTTAATCCACTCTATGGTAATTGCGAAAATTTCATAAAAGAAGTCATATACAATAAGGTTTTTTGACCACATTTTATTATTGAAAATTTATCTTGATTATGGATCAAGTAAATATTATTATTTTTTTAATTATGCACTCTAACAACGACGAAGAAAATCTAATGATATCGGTTCGGGCATACCGATCTTGAAGAAAATCGATACATTTAAGATTAGATATCATTTTTCTTTTTGTATCGCTTTATATTGACACGATATTTTTTAGCTTTCTCTCTCAAAATTATTTTTATTTTTTGTAATTTGATTCAAAGAAAAAAAGGGTAGTATTTGAGTAACTTACTATTTTTTTTAGTAATTTTATATTTATTTTATTTGTTTGGTTTTTAATACTTTTAAATATTAAATATTCAAATTATCATATATCTATATAAATATTAAGAAATTTTTAAAAATATTAATGAATCTAAAATGACAAATCAAAACACATAAATGCATCAAAATGTTGATATCAAGCTAGTTATTATTATAACAACCTTGAAGATAATGATAGACCAAATATTATTCAAAGTCAATTTTAATCTAATTTATTTATCCTTAAAATACAAAAAAATAATTAAATAACATTAGAGAAATTTTTCTTTAACTTGAAATCTTTCATACCTCTCGTGGATATTCCTATCCCCAGTATTCCTGATTTGAATTAGCTACTCAAATACTACCACTTCTTTTTTTAGTTTTCAAAAGGTTCAAATTTTTTGGATTAATATTAAATATAGGGACGTGTTTGATATATTTAATTTTATAAAGTTTTTTAATATATATTTTAAGGATCATATTTTCATATCTATATACGAATATATTTGATAAATATATTAAATATTGATAATTTGAAAAAAAATAAAAAATTCCAATAAAAAAATTTTATGAAAATAATACAGTGGAAACATGTTTTAGTTCATAATGCTTTAGTTCAATGAAAACGACACAGACAGCAAGCATTAAACGAGGGAGTTATCAATTCAAATCATGGGGCAGCTTCCTGTAAATATAAAAGAAAAATAAAAGCTATAATTCTATTTTGTGCTATCTAACGCAATAATTGATTGGCAATATATTAAATTATTTTGCACTCACTTTATGATAGAAAAAAGATTTTATGTAATATATATGTATATATATATATGCCCATGAGTAGGTTTTTTTACAACGATGAAGATGATAATTTAAAAAAAAAATGTTAATTTTCTAAGAGATAAAAAATAAATGTTAATGGATAAAAAAAGTAGTAGAAACATTTAAAAAATATTATATAAAATAATTAAAAAATATAAATATCCTTAAAATAATATTTTTTAATTTATAAATATTAATATTTTTATTTAATTCTCATATAAATTAGTATCAGTTAACTCAGTAATATCAAATTCAGCCAATGGTTACTATTTTAAACTTTTCGTGATTGATTTTGTGTCCTAGCCAAATAACATTAAATTAGTAAAAAAGAAATTATGTAAAATCAAAGCTCAAATTACAATAATAAAATAAATTAAAGATATTTTAATTTTTTTTTTTTAAAATATTACTACACATTAAAAGTAACTGCTCATCTACAAAACTATTTTTTAATTTTAATTTTAATTTTTCTTCTCAAATATATTACAGTTTTAAAAATATATTTTTTACTTATACTACATAATGAGTATGAAAAATTTTAGTATAACGAATTAGATCCGAATCTCCTTTCTTCCAAATTAATATAGATAGAGTAAAACATTAAAGTTCTATTTGGTTTGAAAATAAAAGGAAGGAATATTTTTTGGTTTTATTTTCATAAAAAAAAAAAAAGAAAAAATAAAAGTTAAAAGCTGTTTGGCAATTGACAACAATAAATGGCTAGAAAACATAAGCGAAAGGGGATTGAAGTATGAAACAATAAAAGAAAAAATATATTCTCAGCAATAAAAATACGGGATATCCTTAATTTTTTTTTTAATTTATGTAAACTAATATAAAGGACATTCCAGTAGTTTTCAACTGGAAAACAACTTTTTCTTTTAATCTAGAAAAGTCAATTTCGAAAAAAATACTGCAGATATATCTTCTTAGAAAATGACAAATATATATTGGACTTGTACACTGCACCCAAGGATTAATCAACAAAAAGCCTTTCAAAACAAGAGATAAGAAGGAAATCATAGCCCTAAAAGTGTGTAACAAGTCAGCAAGGATAACCTTCATCTGGAAAGGTGTAGATATACTTACTGAATGAACAAAAAACAGTGGCAAACTGAAGAACCATGATAATTTGAAACCAAACCAAATGAACTCCAATGATTATATATATATATATATATATATTGCTAACTCAGTAAAATTTTTTTATGAATAAAAACCAAACGGAGGATAACAACTAGCATCAAAGCTAGAATCACAACTTCTCAAGGAAATGCAAAAGACATCTGCAATAAGGAAAACGTGATTCTTTTCTTTTGATATAAAGAGATCATAATTTGAGAATAGTGGAAGGTAATCTGAAAACAGGGAAAGGAAACGGAAACGAGACTCCTTTCATGTAAAGCATCAGCATTACCCAAAACCCACCTAAAGCCAAAACTAAAACTCAACCCGAAAAACTCTGATCATCACGCGAGTAACAAAGGAAAGGACCACCCCTAGAAATGAGAAAAGCCTCTTATCCAAGCGAACATAGGAATCAACACAACCTGGGACCGCAACAATTTCATCATCACAACTTAGCTCCTCAAAGGTCAATCACCAGACCAAAATATCCAAAGATCACCACCAGAGCTTGACAATCAGACCTCCTAACCAATTACGGATAGCTAAAATCCCTAACCTCTAAGGCCATCAAGTCATCCAACACGACCCCATCATCACAAGAAGCAGATAATCCTCTAATAATTTCCCCAACTTCCCAATGGTTGCTCTTGCTTCCTTCCTCGCCTAGAATTTGAAAATCTCGTTCTGATGCCTAGTCATTTGCGTTTTTGTGTCGTAAGACTAGGGTTTTTGCAGATTTTAAATTCCTTATTCAATTTTCTTGCTCGAGCTTTTTTCTTGTTACCAAGTTTTCTTTGAATATAATCTTCAACTTCATCAACCGTTTTAGAACCCCTTTTTGTTTTTACCTTAAGCTCAGCGGTATAGTTGAAACAGTTATATATATTATTGATATGCTTCATTGATTTTTATATATATTATTATAAAACTCTCAGCGGTTCAACTTCAAAAAGTTAAGATCTCCCCAATTTGGTATACTTACAATCTCAGCATAGCTACATATAGTTTCTAAAGTGAAGCCTCAAAGTCTTTCATCATTTCACCGGCCTTGTACAAACTTCAATGCTCATCTCTGCTCTTAACATCATAGATGTATATATAGAATTCGTTGCTTCAATCTGTAAGTTCAAGGCCTGCTGATCTACCTCTATATATATAACAATCATCACCCTGACAAGGTAAAAAAGCTAGTGTACATATACGTAAATTTGATCAACAAATTAACTGAAGTGGTCTGATTTAGTCAGATTGAAGAATCTACAAGTACCACAAAACCAGCGGGAAGAAATGAAGCAATCTTATGTTCTGGCTTTTGGGGTGAAGAAATGCAAGTACCTAGCTAGCATGTACGCATAAACATATATTAATTTATGCTTGAGTAATTGCTTGGAAGTTCAAAACGTCTAATTAAGAGAAAAGTACCATGATTTGTTAATAGTAATTGCAATATACTATAGTACTTCATAGTAAACACTAATATACTTAACAATCTAGCATATCACATAAAGTAATTAATTTTATGCCCATCTTTGCATCAATTGATGATATAGAAAAAATCTGCAGAATCATCATAATACATGTCATAAGGCAATGGCAGCCCAAATCCACCCCCTTCCGAGGATGATGGATAACCATCTTGGCTGTAGGTATTGTCTGCCACAAAGGGCTCACTCCAGAAATCTCCAATGGCTTGAGCTTCATATATTTCTGAAGAAGAATGAAGACAAATATCTTCCATTCCTCCAATAACATTTAAGCTGGATATAGATCCAGATCCTGCGTCGGAGCTGAAGGAGGACAATTCGGTAGATGAAGACATTGTTGGAGACAAGGGTGAACTCTCTAAAATCATATTGGGAGGAGTATCAATAAGGAATCTTTTGGCTTGACAGTCAGAATTGTGGCCGGCCTCACTAGAGTCCTTTTTCCCATCAGATGATGCCAAATTTCGCTTTGCACGCTTCTTTAGATGAGTGTGCCAGTGATTTTTTATTTCATTGTCTGTTCTTCCAGGTAAACTTGCAGCGATCCTGGACCATCTGTACAAACAAAAATATACATTTGTTATCTTATTTGCTTATATCCCCAATATGACGATTACATGCTTGCGTAAGATTCCACCAAATTGATGTAGAGCTACTTAATTAACCACTTTGAGGCTTAGCAAGATGTTAAAATTGGATCTAACCTGTTTCCAAATTCTTCATGTAATTTCATGATCAAGTCATCTTCTTCTTCAGTGTAGTTGCCATGTTTTACTCCAGGGCGGAGGTAATTCATCCATCTTAATCTGCAACTCTTTCCGCACCTTTTAAGACCTGAAGAAAATTAAGCAAAAATTACATAATTTTATGAACAGAGTGTTTATATGGATTAACACTTAATTAGATATCGAAACTCCAATCAACTATTGCTCAAAGCCCGAAAATTAAAACTTAATAATTAGTTTTTCTGCTTAACAAACAAATTAGCCTGAGAAAGAGGGGAAGAAAATGCAATTTGTTTTAAAAGACAAGAAGAAAAGAAAAAAGAAAAGAAAAATTGAGAAAAATAAATTTTTTTCTCCTTTAGATTCAAAAGAAAAGCAATCCTTGAATCCATACCCAGAAATAATCCTTGCATTTTGTAATTTCACTTCAAATATAGTTAATATGATTGAAACTTAGAAAAGGAATTTAATTAGTAA
Source organism: Adansonia madagascariensis (assembly GCA_038381835.1). Classification (NCBI taxonomy): domain Eukaryota; kingdom Viridiplantae; phylum Streptophyta; class Magnoliopsida; order Malvales; family Malvaceae; genus Adansonia; species Adansonia madagascariensis. The sequence continues at coordinate 9,202 of JBBYHL010450129.1, read as the reverse complement.
AAGAATAACATAGTTTTCTCCATAAAATCATAAGATTACATCGTGAATTTCTGTCCGTTTGAGCATTCTACTTCTAGTAAGAAATAAGAATGAAATATATATATATATACCAGCATACTTAGGAAGCTCACGCCAGTTCCAATGGCCATATCTCTTGATATAAGATTCTAGTTTATGATCTTCTTCAGGACTCCATTGACCTTTCTTCATGCCATTTTTATCATAGGAGGGAGCCCTCACCATCGTCCACTTTCCACCAGTTTTATGAGCGTTCTTTCTCTAATTTATGTGCCCCTCAAGGTCAAGCTCCCAAGCCCAGCTAGCTGCAATGCTACTGACATTAAACACCATATGTTCATTTATATACCCAGTGCCCCTCATTGGAAAATGGACGTGTTTATACTAGCGATATGGACTGGCAAGTAAAACTAGAATCCATATATTAAAGCAACCGGGGCCCCTTGTAGGGACTGAGCTCTCAGCATAATAGTTGTTAAAAGAGTGAACGAGGAGACTTTCGACCCTAATTAAAATTGTCGCATGCCAACGAAGATATATATGAAACTTGTAAAAAATAATATACGGTGGGAAATTTCTAGATAAAGAAGCTGAATCAACCTGTTGACCATCGCCATCACCCTTTTCAATCTTAACTCTAAGTCTTATCCATCCACGCGTATTTAGAAAAAAATATTATCAAATCTTCCGATCCAAGAAAAGGGTTGGGAAGAATTTTAAGAGCTAAGTCTAAATTTGACCTATGTTTTTACGGACTTTTAAAAATTAAATTATAATTGTTTGATAATTTTATTTTTTATAAATTTTTTTTAGATATTAAATTATATTTTAATAAAAAAATATTTTTAAAACAAAAATAAAAATTATATAAAAAGTTAACTTATTATAAAAAAAGCTTTTATTTTTAACTTTGTATGAAGCTCTTTTTTCAATGCTTTGTTTGTATTTTTGTATTTTTTGGCTCATTCAAGCATTGGCTTTCTTATGTTTTACATTCTCTAAGTTCACATGCATTTACTTATTCTTCTTGTCAATATGTCATATATAGTAGCATACATTCACTGTTGTTTTCCTCGTATGAAAATATCCCCCATTTGACTTTATTTCTATGTACCCCGTTTGATTAAATGTTACACTCAGAGGGGAAAGAATCTTTTCCAATGGTATTTTCAAAAAATACGTGGAAATTGCTGAAATTACTCATACTCATTTGTCAAAAATAAAATTTCATTGAAAATAATTATCAAATTTTAGATATATATAAGTTTGCATATATAGAAAAAAAAAACCCTAGTTTAGAGCTTTGCTTTGGGCATTTGGTGCTTTCCCGTATCATGATTATAATAGAACTAGTTTTACACCCGTGTTAGGTGAATAAATCAATTATAATTTTTGTAACATTTATAAATATTATTTAAAGATTAACTACATTTTATTTTGAAAATAATAATGCATTTATAATTTAGATCAAATAAAAATTATTTATAATAATACCCCTGAAATCTAATTTCATTCATGATGGTGAATATATTTATATTTATATTTATATTTATCAATCTAACAGTTAATTATGAACACTTGACTTTTATATCATATAAAATTATAATTAAATAAATACGCATGATTTTTTTTTATTTTTTAACCAATAAAAATACTACTCATAATTTGAAAAAATAATGTGAAGTTATTGTTTTTATAAATCAAATAATATTAATTTAATTATTTTCTCCTCAAAATTGAAAAGGGCTTCTCTCCTCTATTAAAAATTATTGAGATTTTTTTATCACCAAGTGGTACAATTAATGAAAAGCTATTTAATAGCTTGAATCTCTTTTAATAAGATTTCAAGAACAAAGAATTAAAGGATGAAATTTTGGAATAGTGGGAGATAAAATAAATAAATAAATACACAAACAAATAAGAAATAAAGAGAAAGAAGAAGGTCATTGCGTCACTTTATAAGATCTCAACCAATATTGTAAACAATAATAATAAAGAAAATACTTTGGCAGTTTTAATTTTAAAGCGAAAGGACACTAAGAACAAAAAATCAAATAATAATAATAATAAGAAATCAATCATAACTTATAAAAAAATTTCAATACGAAGATAAAAATTTATAATTAAGAATAATACACCTACATGAAACTTAGTAATCAACAGAGTAATAATGCAACATTTAACAAATTCTTATTGACTGCTCCACATTAATTCAAATGGTTAAAAGAGTCGCCATAAGAAGAAGAAAAATATACATTAACTGATGTAAATATTAAAGGATGTGTTTATTAGTTTTACATGAAACCTAAAATTGTAATTTATAGTGAGTTGTGAAAGATATTTGAATGTTAAAATTGGAAAAAGAAATTAATAAAAAATACTAATTTTGCACACAATTAAGGTATTATCTATTGACAATCAATATTTTCCATAAATTGACATATAGCAATAAATCAAGTTTACCAAATATATGTAATTAATACAATATATTTTATATATGAACAAAGTCAACTATATATCTTCTCGTCTTTAACCTTAATTATAGGGTTCAGATTAATTAAAGGTTTTAAGTATAAATTGTTGCAAGATAAATTGATTTTTCAAATTAAAAAGATATAAAATCGAAGATATTTATTAATAGACATAGAGTTGTTAATATATAAATTTACTTGAGAGTGATTTAAGGTAAATAATAATAAAAGAAATGTAATTAATTTAGCATTTTTTTAAAAAAATTCAAATAAAATAAATTATGATACATGGCGGCTTTTCAAAAACTGTTTAATGCACGGGCATAAATTATATATTAAAAACATAATTACAATAAAAACTAATCAATTTTATTAGTTATATATATTAATTGTAACGGTGGCTTTAGCTTTTGTGTAAAATAAATTATGGCACAAGGTGGCTTTGGCTTTTATATATTTATATAAAATAATATTATAAATATATTATAATATTTTATAAAAATAATACAGATTTATTATGTTATATACGCATATTAACAATATATGCATATCAATATTTATTATAATATATGTGTATTTACGTATATGTTTATTATATGTATAACAAACATCTTTAAGACACAATATATAATTTTAATTTATATATATAATTTTTTAATAAATTTAAAACACAATATAGACACAATTAGGCATTTAATACGATAGTGATCTTTGCTCGTATAGTTTCTATATTATAGAAACGATTTTGTGCACAACATAAATTTTGACTTGATATTATATATATATATATATATATTATAGTGTTATACGACATCACATATTACTTAAAATATAAATATTATTCGATATAATTTTGACTACGATATCTTACCATATATATAGTTTAAATGTAGTATTACAAGGGTTTAAAATGATCTTTTTAGAGCTAAGATACAATTAAATTATATAATTTAATGCGATATTGATTTTTAAACTCAAACTATATTATACGATATTCATATAGGTAAAAACCCATGCACGCATATCACCCGTGCATCATTCAAATTTAAAATGCAAAAATTTATATCGTTTTAAATTTTTAAAAATCCATACATCATAAAACTAAATATTGGATTTTTTTTTTTTATGAAATCTATTTTAGTTTTTTTCGCTTAATCTTGCCACATATTCCATAAAACTCATCTAGTACTTCATCAATCTTAGGGAAAAAACATTTAAAATATACAAAAATGATTAAACAAATACGTAATCAAAAAATCGTTTCATGCTTGAACGATTAAATAAAATGAACTCAATATAGAAAAAAAAAAAAGAAATAATGTTGAAATAATTAAATGAATTACCTTCAAATATGGGTTTTTAAGGCAGCTAAAAAGTATGTTAGAAAAATATAAGGTAATAAAATTATAATTTATTATATAAAATATTAAAATTTAAGTCAAATAGAAAATTAATTAAATGCATGATTTATTATAATTATTTTAAAATTTAAATTAAATCAAATCTAATATAATTAAATGCATGATTCATAATACTATTTAAGGCAGCCAACGTGTCAAAAAGTTAGGCCATTTTTTAGGTGTAATTGATAGAAAAGTTACATTAAAACGTTTGGGATAAACAGAAAATTGCTAATTAAGATCTTGAAAAAGTTACATTAACATATTTTATTTATTAAATATTTTATTAGAAATATGGTGATAATTTTAGAAATTATTTTTATCAAATAAATTGCAAATTTTATTAATTTTAATATTTTTTATGATATTTATTATAAACAAATATTGCTTTATTATTAACAAACACGTTACTTAATATGTTTATATTTTCAAATTAAAGTAATTGATTTATTTTAAATAAAAATAACATAATACACTTATCTCAAAATTAATATATGATTAAATTAAAAATAAATTTTAAATATCTAATATGTATTTGAATTAGAATATAACTTAAATAAACTTTAATAAAAATTAATTTTAAAAATAATTAAAATTTTCATATTTTTTTTATTAAAAAAAGTATTGGATTTAAAAAAAAATGAATGAAAAGAAAAAAATTTACATAGAAAGAAAGACAATTTTAACGTAAATTTTTTTTAACTTTTAATTAGAAAAATGAATATTTTTCATAGTAAATTTTAAACTTTCAATTAGCAAAATGAATTATTTTTCATCGTGCCGATAGCTGCTAAGGCAGTTATCCATCTCTTGTGGTCTTTAATGCCTGCTTTAAAGCCTTTCGCCGAAGCTGATATACATAAGAAGGATGATGCTTGAAATGGTACATGTATGAGCTAAGCCGGTGACATTAGCTGCTGCGGAAATGTCAATATTCAACATTATTTGGACCACGAACAGATTTTTCCAACCTTAAATATATAAATATCCGGACGTCACAGTAATAAATAATTAAAATTTAATATAATATAAATATTTAAATATTTAAAATATATATATATATATATATCAATTCAAATTTAATTTATAATTTAAGAACCAATCAAATACTTAACCTTTGCATTTA
>JBBYHL010450108.1:0-16203 GCA_038381835.1 Adansonia madagascariensis | reverse complement strand
CTTGACTTTGAAGACGATCCTAGGGTTCTAATTCCATCCAATCGGGTTTTAGTTTGTGTTTTCATCCTAAGGTTCGCGTTACTTTTACTATAAACCTTATGTCAAGTTTCATATAAACCTGATCATGTACAAAGGTTCACAATACTATATGCATATTTAATGCCTTTCATATGCACTTTTTCTAAATTATTTAGAGATATTGGCTCAAATTGAAACGTCTTTCTAAGTGAATAGCTTTGCATCTTAATTCTTTCTAGAACTATCTTGATATAGGCTTTCTGAGATAGACTTAATATTTTTTTCAGACCTATTTCTATGAATTTTTACGCTTATGAAGTTTCGCTCAAATTCTTTATATCTTATGCAACAAAGTCGAATCACTTTTGCAAGGAGAAAATCACCAACATATAAGACTAAAATTATGACTTTACTCCCACTGACCTTAAGGTATAATCATTGATCAACAATAATTTTAGTAAAACCAAATGGTGTCTCAACATTGTTAAACTTTACATACCATTGGTGGGATGCTTATTTAGTATATATATTGATCTTTCAAAGAAACCTTCAGGTAGAATCATGTACACCTCTTCTCAATACCCCTATTTAAGCAAATTATTTTCACTACCATTTAATGAAACTCTTAATAAAAAATGAGCTACAAAAACTATGATAATTCTTAATGAAACTTTCATAAAAAACTGGAGAGAAAGTTCTATGGTAATCAATACCTACTTTGAGTGAAACCTTTGACCATTTTTTAACCTTATATCGTTTAATAATACCAAATGGTAATTTAACGAGTTACTAGATTGGATCATTAGCCATTAATTTCATCTCTTTTATCATAGCTTTTTGCTAAAGCATGAAATTTTCAATATTCATGGCTAGTGAAACGAGATCATCTTTTTGTCCAATTATCAAAATTAGACTTTTATAGGTATACAACCAAGTTATAGAAATTACTAGTTTCTTGCCCATTGGATCTCTTAATTCTATAATCATTTAGACATTTTGTACACATTTTAGTTAGTGAGATTAATGATTTATTATAAAGGTTATACTTGATTTGATTGCTCTCCAGTTAATTCTGTATGTTTGTTTTTGAGAAACAATCAAGTCCTTTATAAAATATCAATCTAAATAAATTTATTTATCAATATCAACCTTACAAGGAAAGTTACTCCCACAAGACTCATGATCCATAAGAAACTTAGCATTTTCAGCTTTAACAATTCTAGTTGAATATGAGAGACATATAAAACCTTTTTCCTTTTAAGTTAATTGCATAACTTATAACTGCTAACTATTCTTGGACCCAGTTTCCTTATGTTTAGGTTATAAGCCTTCACTTTAACTAGATAACCCAAATTTGAAATGCCTTAAGCTGGATTCCAACTATTCTATAATTTTAAGAAAGTTTTAGAAAATAATTTAGTTAGCACTTTAATAAAGACATAAATAGTAGTTTTAATGCATTAATCTATAAACTTAAGGGAAGGTGTATGATCTATAAATATTATAATACTTTTTTTAGCTCCCTTTAATGGACTTGTTAGTTTGCTTTTTCCTCGATGCAACTAATTTAAGTATCAAACTCAAGAGTTTCAAGTACTCCATTGTTGTCAATTCTCTTAAATTTTCATATGGAGATGTAAAACAATCTTTATACCACAACTTTAAAAAAGTTTTATCTATAGCACATCCTTATTACTAGAAATCATGTAAATAGTTAACAAACTTATTCTCATAATCAGGATTCAAGTTAATGATGAAAAATCTAATAAAAAATTCTCTTTTAAAAATTCTACAATAAAATTTAAAAAATTTAAATTCAAAACTCTTTTTACGTAACAAATTTTCAAAATGAAGATGAAACCTTTTTTTTAGGTTAAAAACAAATTTTGATTTTTTTAAAAAAAAGATCCTTATAGTCTTTAGTGATTTCTATAATAGTTGTTCCTCTCACTTTTCTTTTGGTTTCTTGACTTTATGAAACCTTAAATGGATATGGAAAAATAATTCGTTGAACATAAGTCCAACCACCATATATCACTAGGAGCATCACCAAAAGAGATTAATACAAAATGAGTTTAACTTTATTTTTTAAGTCTTTTTATACTTTAGGCAATCTTTCCTTACGTGTCTGAATGAAAACAAAATGAAGGACTTGATGCCATTTTCTTTATTGGCATTATTCCCTTCTTCACCTTTATTGCTTACGTATCACTTTTTACCTTGAGTCACTAGGCTAACTGAATCTAATTTTTTATTCTTTAATCTCTTTTCCTCTTAAACAAATATAACTAAGTTCATTGATAGACCATTTCTTTATATATGTTTCTCATGGTCATATTCTTTAGGAAAAAAGTTGAACATGAAAGTGATAAGAAATTTACTCGAAAAACTCAATTTCCAAGATTTAAGTCGAGCAATAATGTCTCTCAAATCCTATAATGTACTCATGCACAATTTTAGAATTGTTACACTTTATTCTGAAAGCTTCCTTATTAGGGTTTAAAGCCAAAACCTTATCAGATTTAACAATCTGATCTTTAGTGGCTTTATAGCACTTTTTGACTTTGTAGCAATTAGGATGAAATCCAAATTGATTTACTAATATAGGATTTGATGTACATCATCTTTAAACGATTAGATTGCTCCCACTGTACGTTGAAATCTATTTACTTTTTGTGCATTTTATTCGTTGAGAACAAGTTGTCCACTCGAAATGCTAAGTCATGGTCCTTACACCCAAAATAGCTTAATTAACTCCTTCATTAGAATAATTTTTATCAGTGAATAGCATTAGCAGCTTTATTAATCACAATAGTAAAAATTGCTACAAAATGTAAGAAACTATATTTTAATTGAATATTTTATATTCAAATACAAATCCAACCTTCCTATGGGTAGAGGTGCATCATGCATATGAATTTACACAACTTTAATGATAAAATAATAACTTTAAAAATACCAAAATTAAAATAATTTATACCTGTGGGCTTAGGAAAATTTAACTTTAACGCTATATTATTTTATCCTTTAACCATATTACAAAATTAATTATTTCTCTGTGGGGCTAAATAACTAATTTCATGGTTTATTACTTTATAGATGTCATTTTTTTATGTAGTTTTAAATAACTACTATTTTATCTAAATCAGTTAACTAAAGATGCTGTGGCTACTCTTAAATAAATGATTTAGAACTTAATAATAACATCCAATGTGCATGGATAAAGCTTATTGCATATGACAAATAATACTTTGTTGATATCATTTTCTTGTGTAGTTATTTAAAGGAAACCTTATTTTAAATAATTACCAATTGTCATCTAAATCAATAAACTTAAGATGTTGTGGCTACTCTTAAGCTAGCGGATTAGAACTTTGATAATGACATTCTTAATATATGCAAAATTCTTTATTGCATATTAATAATTACACCGGAATATAATATTAAATCATGCTAACTTATTACAATTATAGCATAAATAATTATATATTAATGTCATCTCTGTATGTAGTTATTTAAAGAAAACTTTATTTTAAATAACTACTAATTTAACTAAATCAATTAACTTAAGATACTATGTCTATTCTAAGTAATTGATTTAGATTCTTATAATAACATAATATATTTATACCATAAATAATTGCATACATGATTTAATAACTCAAATATATACCAAATAAATTTATGGCATAAGACTTTATTGATGTTTACAGTATGTAGTTATTTAAAGAAAATTCTTTATTTTAAATAACTACTAATTTATCTAAATCATGTAACTTAAAATGCTTTGACTAATACCAAGCTAGTGATTTAGATTCTTAATAACACCGATTATTCATTTAGTAAAATTTACATCCTACAATGAAATTTCTAATTGTCATACTATAACTGATTTAAAAACATCATGACAAAATATATGACATGCATCCTTAAGTCACATAAAAATATATACAATATCAGAATGTATTTATTTCAAGACAGATAGATGTACATATTTATATTGTAATTTCAATAACAAACTTTATCATACATATATGCATTTAACTTTTAGGTTGAGAGTACATATTTTTAGACACTATTTAGGGAGAGTACATATTGTCAAAATATTCTCAACTTGCCAAAATATTTTATCATGAAATAAAATTATAGACTATTTATGCATAAACATATTTATTATTTAATTAAACACCAATATTAAATAATAAATATTTTACGTGGCCTAAAAAATCTAAAAAAATAACTAAAAAATCAAAATCATAAAATATTTGGGCCTAGGAAAAACGGAGCTGAAACCGCTTAGGATCAGTGGTGCGTGCACCACACACGCCACAACAAGCGCCACCCTGCGCGTGTCAGCTTTGACTGGGACGCGAGCCCCAGCTTTCTTCTAGCTCCAACTGGATTTTTCTTAACCATTCGGGTTTGTTTGATATTCCAGGGCCAATTTTCATGTTTTTCAATCAATTTTCATGCAATTAATGACCTAAAACTGTGATTTTATGCTATATTTACATGACCTATACATCAATTTTGATCAAAAGCACAAAAATTATCATCAAATATTTAAGATTACTTGAATTTATGAAACAATATCAAACACGTTTCAATATACCATAAAATTGTCTTGTTTTAATCATCCTTTCTGCAATCTTAATGGTCAATAACATATATAAATGATTAAACTATCAAAATCCTTTATCAATCTTAATTTTTCATGAATTAATCAAGAATTTCATGAAATTTTAATATGCATAATATATAAGCAAATTTATGGTACATATGCAAAATATGTTTCAATATATAAATACAAATTACGAAATTAATCATAGCATATTAAAAATTCAGTTTCATGCTTTTACTATATTTATTATAGCTCGTTTATCCTTAATACAAATTATTTAATCATTTATGCATTAAGAATATATGCATAAAAAATTTCGTTTTTAACGAATCTCATTGGATGATTTGAAGAACAAGGTTAGAAAGTCTAGCTCTGATGTCGCATATAATAATTTAAATAAAACGTGCATTTAGCCGTTGTTGATTAAGAACATGATCTCGCTTCAAGTACACGACGACAAACACCCCATATAAGCCTTTTAGTCTATGTATTTTTTTTTTATAATTATCTTATGATAGTGTACAAGGAATTTATATAGACTAGACTAGAGACCTATATTCGAAAATTAATTAGAGTTGTATTCTACCATCAAGGAATCTGTATTCTAATTAGTCATTAAAGTAGAGTTAAATTCTTATCACTAGAGTAGTTAAACTGAATTAAGATTTACTTTATAATTTCACCTTAATAACTTGATTTAATTATCTTGGTCCATTTATTATTATATGGGCTACATAAAGTCCAACAGTACTAGCTTCAACTGACCAACTATTTCCATTAGAAGAGGACATAGAAACTGTGCTTTAGTTATAACAAATCAATGGGAATTATAAGATCAGCACTGCCAATACCAAGACTATGCCTTTACTGTTCTGCAAAACTCTTCTTCCATAGAACTTTTGATATGTGTTGCTTAAAAGGAAAAATAAAATTGCAACCAATAACTGCTCTCTTAGAAGTACTAAATTTGTTCATTGACCAAACAATAGAGGGAAGGCATGTTAGACAACACATACGATCATACAATCATTCGCCTTCACTGTAATTGAAGTATATTTAGATCAGTCATTGGCAAGTGCAAATCGTGGAATTCACGTGTTCCATGCTCAAGGAACTATATATCACAAAATTGGTTCTCTCTTACCAAGTAGCAGTGATAGGCCATGTTATTTGCAAATGTACATATATGACACTGAGCAAGAAATTAAGAATCAAATGCTCAAAAATGAAACACTTGATAGAAATTTGATGGAGAAGATCAAATGGATATTGGACAAATATAACCTGTTTGTGAAAATGTTCCGAGAACCGTCTTGCCGAGAAGATTTTTAAAATTGTAGCCTTATAATAAAAGAAAAAACTAATAATTACCCATAATATTTTTCACAAACCACATCTCAAGTTGTTTCAGTGATAGTCAGAGGTGAAGAAGCCAACTACATAAATGGAAGAGATATCCTAGTTGAGACAATAAGTGGTCATCTTATCATTATAAATGATACTGTAGGCTATTATGATCCTTTGCAGTGTCCTTTATTGTTTCCATGTGGAACATATGGATGGGACATAAGGAGCCATGATGACTTTGAAAATAAGTTGAAATGTTGTCCATTTCATTCATGTATGCTATGGGTAAATATATTTCTATCCTATACTAAAAACAAAATCCCTACATAACAAATAATTGACTTGGTTAAATTACTAGTAAGTATAAAATGTATAGATTCGTCTTATAACTCAATTGCTCATCTTATGGGGAGGACGTTTGTTGCAATGATACTCCATAGATACTTCGTCAAAATATAGTTAAGAAGATTGAGATGGATAATCAACAATCAATCTTTGATTAGAGCAAAGTTCAATCAAAGACTCCAAATTCTTTAAATTCATGAGAAAATGATACAAGTATGATTTATAATTTTTAAACCATATATTAATAACATTGCTAGAGTATTAATATCGAAAGTTCTATATTTTTAATACTAATTAGAAGTAACTTGGGGCACAGGATAGTGTTACCATCATCATTTGTTAGAAACCCACGGGACATGAATCAACGATATTAAGATGCCATGGCATTAATTCAAATGTTTAGAAAGCCAAATTATTTTATTACAATGACGATTATCCTCCTTGACAATAAATTCAAAACGAACTACTACCTAGTCAAATAGCTCAAGATTGTCCAGATTTGCTACTAAGATTTTTCATTTTAAATTTGGACAATTTAAGGCTGATATCATTATTAAGGGAGTTCTTGAAAAGGAGGTCATGCATGTTTATGTCATTGAGTTTAAAAAACGAAGTTTACCTTATGCACATATGCTAATTGTTATGGATGAAGATGACAAATTAAGTACACCAAATGAATATGATCATGCTGTTAGGGCTGAAATTCCGAATCAAGAACAAGAGCTTTAATTGTTTCAATCAGTCATCAAACATAAGATTTATAGTCCGTGTGGAACGCTCAACTAGCAAGCTTAATGTATGAAAAATGGTAACTATAAGAGAAATTATCCTAAGCAGTTTTCAACTATGACTATTTAGGGAAATGAGTCTTATCCAATATAAAGAAAAAGAAGTGTGCAGATTGACTAACTCGGAACTACCTTTTTAGACAATAGTTGGGTTATGCCGTATAATCCTTGGTTGATCTGCAAGTATGATTTCCATATTAATTTGGAGATTTGCAGCATTGTTAAAGTGTAAAGTATATGTACATATATGTATACAAGGGAACAGATCGAGTTGCAAGGGAATTGAGGATGAGCTATCAATACAAGTATTAGCTGATGACTTGCAAGCTATTCATATGTTAAATAGAGATCAACAAATACTTATGACTTAATTATTTCAACCGTTAATGAAGGAAAAGTTAAAACCATTCTTCATTGATGGTCTAGGTGGTGCTGACAAGACCTTTTTGTTTCAAGCTGTTTTGGCAACCATAAGAAATGCTTGTTGCATAGCATTAGGAACTGCAACATTTGGTATAGCAGTAACTCTTGTGCTAAGTAGTCAGACAGCACATTCAAGGTTTAAATTACCTTTGAATCTAAAACCTTAATTTGTTCAATTGATAAGCAATCTGATTTAGAGAATCTAATAAGAACGACCTCAATAATAATATGCGATGAAGCATTGATGGCGCATCGATGAGCTGTGGAAACTCTCGATAGAACCTTGAAAGATGTCATGGGGAATAATATGCTACTTAGAGGCAAAGTACTGACATTAGGAGGAGACTTTAAACAATTGATGCTTGTTTGGTGAAATCATATTTATGTTAGAATGTAACTTTGTTGCAATTGAAGCGAAATATGAAATCTGTAAATGATCAAGGATATTCTGAATTCTTATTAGGAGTTGGGGATGAAAGTGAAACAACAATAGATTGCAACATGAGCAAAATTCCATGGTTGATGGCAATATCATAGGAGGATGTCCAATCAATTAATTGACTGATTGAAGTCGTGTTTCCAAATCTCAATAATCGTATAGATTATGCAAATTATCTAGTGGATAGAACTTTACTTACCTTGCGTAATGATACGGTAGATATGCTTAATGAGAAAATTATCAATAAATATCCTGGGACCGGGCACACTTATTATTCATTTGATTCAGTTGAAGATTATCCATATAACTTTTACCAAAAAGAGTTTTTAAAATTCTCTTTCACCAAATGAGTTGCCACTGAATATATTAACTTCGAAAAAAAAAAAGTGCTCCAGTTATGCTTTTTAGGAATGTAAACCCAAAGTTTAGGTTATGTAATAGAATAAGATTAATCAGTTGCAATTTTTAAGACAATGTGATAGATGTTCAAGTCATGACTAGACAATTTGCAAGAACTCAAGTATTTTAACATCGTATCTCTTTGATGCTAATTGTAAATGTGAATCTTCCATTTCAGATGAGTAAAAGGTAATCCCATATGTTTGAGTTTTGCTCTCACAATAAGTAAATCTCAAGGGCAACCAATTCCATATGTTGGAATTGTCCTTCTAAATCATGTTTTCGGTCATAGACAATTATAAGTAGCACTTTCAAGAGGGATCTCAGAGTCAATAACTAAGATTTTGGTGAAAAAGAGAATACAAAATTAGGAAAATGTTTGTATAAAAAATGTTGTTTACAAAGATGTTTTCATAAATGCAAATTAGGTGTATCTATGCACTTATATTTTTATTTACTATATTAATTTTATAATTATTTCATATTACTATATAAATTAGTTATAGTATAATATATTAACTTTGTGGAGTTGAAGATCCCGCCATGGTATGATCTGTTGCTAGAAATGATCCATGAAGTAAAGCACTCGAACATTAAAGTTGACAAAGAACAAGAGGTATATAAATGTGTTGACAAAACTTTCAACTAAATATATATATATATATATATTGAATTTAAATTTAGTTTTGATAAAATTAGACTATTAATATTATTTTTTGTCATACAGGTTTCATTTCAAAGTAAATGTCAAATAGATTATGGAAAGATGAAATTTTGTTAAACCAAATAATTAAAAAAGTAGATCTATCTACATTAACTACACAATAATTTAAGCAATACAATTTATTTTTAAATTTAATAAATTTTCATTCTTGAATGAATTTAAGTACAACTTATATATGTACATGCAGGTAAAGTAATTTAAGATAATGAGCTTTGATTGGAGTAATATTGTATAGGCCGATAAAATTCATTTCTAGAATATGGTTAAAAGAGAAATATTGTCTCGAAAGGCAGAGTGGTAAGATTAAAGTAAATGTGTTACGTTTGAATTTGCTGATCATTATGTTTTATTTATCTTGATGGGTTTTGGTTTTTTCCCCTTTTTTCTGTCTTTGTTTTCTTCTTTTTTTGTCCTTTTTCGATTTGGGTGATCTTTGATTTACAAAAGGAAGCAAAGAAATAGATAGAAGATTAGATGGAGAAATAGCCAACCATCTCCAAATTTTTAAATTTTCCCAACAAAAAGGCTCGAGCTCTCAAACATAGCTACCTATTAGATCTGATAAGTCAATCAGTCAATAAATAAAATCCATTTTTGATTTTTTTTTCTTTTGCAAATATTTTTTGTTATGTTGTAAGGATCAATAAAAGGTTAAAAGAAGCAACAATGAATGCTTCTAAAAGGCAAGCTAGCAAGTTTGGACAACAAGTTGCTATGCAATCAATTTTATCACTATCCTTTTGTCTGTCTTTTAATTTTTTTTTTTCCCCTAGCTTTAAAAGAGAATTGGTTGCTATTCTTTGGTTGTCGAGAAAATGGAGGTATATACTTTGATGTAATTTAAGAAATCAAACAAGCAAAAATAATCAAATCCACTTAACAAAAGGAAACTACAATTGATTTTGATGTCGAAATATCTTCAACAACCCCTGAAATAGGGGTCAATCAATTATACAAACACCAAAAGCGCTAATCAATTTTAAATGAAATTAAACCAACATGCAAAACAACAAAGAAAATATATTAAAAAAATGTATTTCTACAAAAAGGTAAAAAAGAAATTAGCAGATTGAATGTTAGAATTAACTCCGCAATTATATAATTAATTCTTCAAAAATATACATCAGACCCCCAAATTTCTAAAAAGTTGAAGTAATTAAAGATATTTAAGTGCAATGTTTCTTATAAGTTAAAATTAAGGAGGAAATAAAACTAAATAAAATTCTTTTCTTATAAGTGCAATGTTTCTTATAATTTTTTTCAGTTGGTCTAATACAGGCATACATTGCATCTCAGAAACTGAATATAGGGAGGTATATACTTCCAGAAATGCAATGTGCATGCATTTTGTACTAAAAAACAAAAAAGGAAAGAAATAAAATGATAAAAATAAGTCCCAACAAGTAAGTATGCATGGTGAATATCTTAATCCAATAAATCCTTTATTACCAAAATATGGTTTGACTATATGAGTCGCATTATTCCAAAAACTATTATAAAACATTGTGCTACTTTGATCTAAGCATCATGCTTCCTTTCATGACACATTTTTCACTTGGGACAACTTGATTCATTGAAAATGAATGATAAGTGAAAAGTTTTTGCATGTTTTCCCTGTTATGCTCATATATGTCGTTATTAAGAGGGGTAAGAAGGCGAGAAAAAAG
The DNA here is from genome assembly GCA_038381835.1 of Adansonia madagascariensis. Taxonomy (NCBI): domain Eukaryota; kingdom Viridiplantae; phylum Streptophyta; class Magnoliopsida; order Malvales; family Malvaceae; genus Adansonia; species Adansonia madagascariensis. Next base: position 5,432 of record JBBYHL010450108.1, on the reverse strand, counting down.
GTGAACGAAATAGATATATTAATGTTTGGCGCAATGAATTATTTACTTTTAGAATATCATGTTCATTATAGCCAGATGCTTTAAAAAATAAACTCTTACTTATATGCTCAAGTATGATGATAGTAATGATAGATATGGTCCTTGTGATAGTCTATTATATATATATATATATATATATGTATCATACAATGTTAATGTACTGTGCCTCAATAGTTAGTGAGAGAACTAACGTTAAATTTTGGGCATAGTATCTGTAATGGCATGGACTGCAGAGCTGTCACAACTGTCATTCTTTAAAAGTTAATGGGGTAAGTCGTTTGTTTCCTAGTTTAGATTGTAGTATTTGTTTGTTTGAGTTGGATGTTTCTTTTTGCAACAAAATGATAGAATAAGAAAGAATAAGTTGTTCTTGGTAAATGCTTTGTTATGGTATAGAGGTAGGAAACAAGTAATAACATTTTGCTAAGATTATGAAGGAAATGGCGACAAACCCCAGAAATTTCAGGTAAGTCGACATTCCCAAAATCATTGGAGCATGCAATCGATGTCAATATGTACTTTTTTTTTTCTTTCCCAATCTCATTAACAATTTGTTTCTGTTGCTTTCATTTGCTCATGTATTGATCTTATGGCAATTCTATTATACCCCTAGCTTTGAACCATTCTTGCAAATTGAATTTATATTTTGCATTTTGTTCTCAGTTTCATTCCTTTATTGAAACCCAATTCCGGTTCCCATCTATTGCAGTCAGAGCTGAAAAACATAGCAATAAATATTTAGCACTGAAATACAATGCAAAAGTTCTTTATTAACAGATTTCAATGCCTTACAAACATTGAATAGAATGAAAGATCTTCCTTTTGTTCTCTTTAAATTTGAGTCTTACTTTAAGAAATTTTTTAGGCATAATTGGAATAATTGATGTGAAGCACGGGATTCATACCAGTAAAATTTAAAATTAAAAATATACATGTCTATTCACTCTAAAACTAATCACTTAAAAATAAAGTATCCACAGTTTTTTTTATATATATATATTTTATTTTCAAAAGCACAAATTTTTTACTGATTTTTTTTCATTTACCCACATAATGTGTACGTGATAATTTAGTCTTATTTTATTATTAAAATCATTGATTGATTTCGGTATCACAAGATATAAACTCAATTAATGAAAATATAAAAAAGTAAAATGAAATTATAAAATCACAAAATTAAATAAAGATAATTATGTATTTTAATATTTCATATAATATCTTTTATTAAAAAAATTACCTATTTACCTCTAAAAATTACCCACTTAGAAAATACCAATTATCTATTGATTTTTCTAAAAAACTATTCACACACTTTTTATATTTAATTTTCTTAAACACAATTTATTTATTTTTATAAAAATATATTTTCACTCATCATACATAATGAGCTTGAAATTAGTAAAATTATATATATATATATATATATATCAACTGCATCAAATTCCAATCAAAGTATATTATTTTCCGAAAGTTCATGCTACACTTTTTGTATAAAAAAGAAATGTTGGTTTTATTTTCTCCAAAAGGCTACATCACTTGGAAAATAGAGAAGTACAAATAAAATAGAAAAATTTTAATAAGAGGCATTAAACATCGGTTGAAGTGATATTTATAAAAATAAAAATGTAATTATTACTTTATCTTTTTTGGATTTGAATTTTTTTTAGATTTATAATATTTTGAATTTATATCTTTTTTGAGTTTTAATTTAAATTCGGATATGCTTTACATCATTATAAATGTGTGAGATGAGAAATAAAACTACCTATCGTTTGGCGTTAAAATGGATGAAAAATATCATAATCAACTAAATAACGGAAAGTAGGAATAAAAGTAGTGAGATATTATTTTAAACGCTAATAAGTGAATTGATAGCATAAAATTTGAAGTAATTAGCTTATTCAAAGGTTAGGGTAAATGTTTAAACCCATTGGTAATATATATATATATATATATATTGTTTATGACAAGAATCAAGGACCAATATAAACATAAAAGAATAACATTTTAAATAAAAACATAAATATATATTTTTTGGAAAAATAAAAATCAATATAAAAATATTAACTTTTACTTGTGAGAAGGACATAAACAAATCAAAATGGATAGTTATCTTGTACACAAGCAAAATTTGTCGAATGACGAACTCTCATTTATTATTTTTAAATATATACTATAGGACGAGTGTCACCCTATTAATTTATTTGTGGAGTTTTTTCTCTTCATCACAAGTGTATAGGATAATTATCTAAAATATAAATGTTATAGAGGATAAGGCTAAGCGTAATTATGTTATTAGTTTAGCGTAAGTAATTGTTATCTGTGTAAAGCTTGAATTAATAGCTTTTTTTTCAAATTTCAATTAATAAATGTGTAAGCCTTAGTTCATTTTGGAAAAAAAAAGAAAAGGCCATTATGAACGTAAATAAATAAAACGTAAAAGTTAAAACAAAATTACTTTTGCTGGAAAAATTAATGTAAACCTGTGTGAATAATATACATATATATATATATACACACACATAACATTTGGCAAAAAATGTGTTAAAAATTTGTAATCAACTAAAAAGAATTACAAAATTTATAAACATAATGAAAGATAAAAATAAACATAAGATATTATTCTAATAAATAACTTGACAGTTGACAGCATAAAATTTAAAATAATTAAAAAATATTAAGAGTAAATAAATAAACTCAATCTTCGAATAACATATTCTGAAACTCGAAATTGAAAAGACCAGCATTAAAATAGAATATTAATAAGTCATAAAATTTAATGTAATGACCTTACTAATAGATAATTAAAAATTAAATTTAGTTGTTTTATCCATTCAAAGACGACATATTTATCCATGATATCTAGCTTTCACTAAGAAAATAGAAACCATTACTCAAAACATATTTTTGATAAAACATTCGAGACTGTCATCCAACTCTACGGTTTTTATTGTTTAAATAGTAGGCTTATGAAGAATAATAGTTAATGATATTCTTAATTAATACTTTTTTAGTATAATATGAAGTGTAAATAAACAAGAAAGAACAAAATCTATATCTTCTAAAAAAATAAGATCTGATGTAATTATGATAAAATTTTGTTTTTATATTTAGGTAAAATTACGTACAAATTAAATATGTAATATAGAAGATTCTTTCTTATTTGTTTGATGAATGAGGTAAGTAAAACTATATTTACATTTTCTTTTTAGCTTACTTATTAAATAGGTTGTCCATAGATAAGACTGGGTCGAGTTAGTCTTGAATAGTAAAAAAAAAAATTTCTTGTCCAAAACCCGACTTTGCTCAGTTCATCGATCTTGAAAATTTTGAATTATTATTCAAAACTGATTAAAATATTAAAAATTATTTATATTAATATTTATATAATTAAATTTTAATAAAAATATTTTTTTCATTTATTAAATAGTAATTTGAGATGCTCGGAGTTCACTCTTTTTTAAAAAAAAAAAAACTATCATTAGCCTAATTCTATTTATGTGAAATCAAGCAAGTAGTCTGATCTTTAGATATGTCTAATATTAACATGTTCTAGCATTTTCTTATTTAAAAAAAAAAAATTTCTATTGCTATATCCAATTTGAAGTGAGATATCATGATATCTTATGACTTTTAAAGTAAAAGTATTTTGACCTTATTGTAGACAAGCCCATCATGTATGCGAGTTTCAAGGTTCCTATCTCATTTTTACCCATAATTCCACCATCATGCTTACCTTGGAAGATCCATATCACTAGCGATGCAACTTAATGTTTCATCCTCTTTATTTCTTTCTTTCTTTCTTTCTTTCTTTCTCACTCAAACCTACGCACGTTTTCATGCCTATGAGTTAGGAATAGAGGATATATTTGCCTTTCGTAATGCCAACAAGGTTGACAATGCTCATACTGTATACAATAAGTTAGGTTTAAGGATACAGATAAACTATCCTTGATCCATTTGTTAAATTCAATACTCTATGCTTCTTCGTTGCCTTAATTTAGGAATCGACAAACTAGAAATTATAAGTTTAGAAATTGAATCTCGGCCATAATAAAGACAGAAAGGAATTATTAAAAACTATATATATATATATATATTACCTTAACAAGTAACAAGAAGTTGATATATACATATATATATATATATATCTTCACAATTATGTACCTTACAAACACACACAAAATAAAAATGGCTCCATTTCGAGGTATGAACCTTAAAAATAAAAAAGAAAGCCCCTGGCATGTAATAAATTGACAGGAAGCATACTTCTATAAGTGAGATGTATGTATGTATTGGATGATGAAATTAACAAGAGTGGAAGGACAAAGTGAAATGATGGTGATGGTGGTGATGATGAAGGACGTTGGGCTCTTTCTCTATCCGCCACTTAAGATTAAGAAAATCGTCAGTGGAACATGGCAGCCTCAAAGGTCCCCTCGTTTGGTACCCGTATACCTCATGAGCCTCCTCCAAAAGCAGCTTGAAAAGGGGATGGTAAAGGTAGGATATCGGAATCACAAATCTCTGAAACCCTCCATCTCCATCTCCATCACGCCCACCCTCCAATCCAACCTCAACCCCAAGCCATCCCTTCTTCACCTTCTCCTTCTTCTCCTCCTGCATCATAATATATATCTCTTCACTTCGATCTGTTAGTTTTGAATTACTAATTTATGGTAACTCTTTCCAGACAACTGGTAGTACTGCTCGCTGGTTCAAACCTGAGGCCTACTAGCCTTGATTCTTATTTATAATAGCAGCTACGGAAATTAAATAAGATAAAAATAAAATAAGAGTAATATGGGGTAGTACTGGTAGTACTACTTTATAGGAAATTACCATTATGTTGATGAAGTGAGGTCTTCTTTCCCACTTTAAAAATTTGGACATTGTTCGCTTCATTCCCTTTTTTTCCCCTCTTTTTCTAAGTTTGAGAGCGACTTCTCCTTATGAATTGCAAGGAAGGGTCTTTGTTTTTCTCTTGAAAGATGTGCCTTCGGTTTTAGGTCGGATATGCACAAATTATGCAAGTTAAAGACCAATATCGCTTTAGTCAGATAAGATATTTTACGTATAAAGTGAGAGTACGACAATAAATAAAAGATTCACAAATGTTGATGATGGAACTTTAAATGCGTTGATTATTATATTTTCGTGTAAATTAATTAAATTAAATTTAAATTTTAAATATATAAGATTTGCTGCAAGGTGTACGTTAGGTGTTGGTAGGTAATTAATGTGTTTGAAATTAAATATGAAATCCTTTTGATTACTCAAGTAAAGTTTGGGGGACTTCTGGGGAGCGCTCCTTATGGAGCGCTTCCCGTAAGGCCCCAAGGCAACCGGCTTAGCCGGTTGCCTTTTTTTCTTTTATAGTTTTTACATATATT
>JBBYHL010450077.1:0-16207 GCA_038381835.1 Adansonia madagascariensis | reverse complement strand
TTAGCATGGACTTAGCATTTTCCTTAAAGCTAGCAAAATATCTTAGGGAAAATTAAGTTTTCTAGATCTGGAATCTTCGTTAAACAAGCTTAAATCTTCTAATTTTGAAATGAAAATGGTCTTACAACTATTCCTTAAATGTTTGTACCTTTTTCTTAAGTCAAAACCTTAAGTGGTATGATCAACGGGCTGTTCCATCATCCCAGACTACTCCAAGACTGTGCAAATGAGTTCGTGATGCTCATGCCACTCTTTTCCTTCAGTCATAGATGTTCGAATGTCAATAACTCGAGTTTGGACCCATAGATAAAAAATGAGAAATATCTTCTCCTTTGCCTTGTTCCCTGCTAGCATCACAACTGTTGCAAATTGAAAAATCACTTTAAAATCCTAAATGATTTTTCACGAATTTTTTGATATTTTTCTATCACAGTATGTCGAATTATCTTCAAAATGATGTCTTATTCACCCTTGGATCATTTCAAATGAGAAAGTTATGATTTTTCAAGTCTAAACTATCTGGAGCCTCTAGAATCCAAACATTTGTTTTGGTTGGGCCGTTCAGGCCTACTAAATGATTTTTTCTAATTTTTTAAACATTTTTACTAAAATTTTCATGAAATTCCCTTTTCAGAAAGGTATCACTTGCAATTTTTTGATACCAAATGAGTTCAAGGTGATTTTTCAAAGTTTGACACACCTTGTTCCTCGTATGCTTTGCCAACAGCATAATTGATCCAAATTTATTCCCTTGGAAAATGACTTTTTGGGATAGTGGGAATATTTTTAGGATGACCCTCATCGAGTCACCTTTCTAACAGCATCTTGTCTACCTTCTAAATCCTTCAAATCAATTTAGGATTAATTCGGGAAGCATGATAACACGATGTTGTCCCCTATTTTCGATCATGGTCAAAATTGAGTTATTTTCCCAAATTTCATCTCGAGACATTCAAATGTTTTCGTATCACCCTGATCAGACTCGAGAACATACTTTAACATCCCATAAGCTCATATCAAGGCATAAACATATTTTACATCTTTATCATCCTCATTCACAATAAATCTTTTTGCCAAAAATTGTTGAATACTCACCCATTTTCTAAATCATGAAGTTTTGTCATCCACAGGGATACTCCAACCCCCCCTTTCTGAGGAGACACTCCAACCCCATTTTTCAAAATTGTTAAAGTAAAAATCTTCCTTTGTCAAAATTATTTGTCATCCACAGGGATACTCCAACCTTATCTTTCCGAAGAGATACTCCAACCCTGTTTTTCAATTGCAATTAAATTTTCTTTCCCAGATTTTCATAAATATGTCAAACAAATCTCGTTTAATCAAGAAATCCAGATGCATCTCGAAAATGGTCGATTCAATTATTCCTAGATAATCGATGCCAATAGCAAGATAAATTCTCATAGTCTACCCATTTGCTTTATCATTGCATTGAATGATCCATGTTATATTATTTCATTTATTATCTTACTAACATGATTTATTTGTGATGGTTATTTGCATTCATATTTTCAAAATGTTTTCAAATAAAATTAAAGGTAATGTTCTGCGTGCGTATCTCTCCAGTGCCCAAAGTGGAACATTCCATTGTCAAAAAAATCTAGTGGTCATTTTTATTGAAAATCTCTATATCCCCATCTCTCCAGGGCGTATATGAGATTAAATCTTTTTCATCAAAACTTGGATCATTTCCATAAGATTCATGCATTAAAAGCGGTTATATCAAAATAATTACAAGTTAAGATCTAAAGAACCAAAACTGAGATAAGACATAGCTAGTAAGGTACCGATTTCAGGCATCGCAAAGAGGTTCATACCTCATCACGTGTAACCAACTCCCGTACCCAAACGGTGAATCTTTGCATTACGTAGACCACGGGATCAACGTTTTGAGTTTCATAACTCAGAACATAGATTTCAATATGCATCCGATCATGCCTAGCCCAAAATGATCGGTGGCGACTCCAAGCATTGACCATTTTGCGATGGTCATCTGAGACCAATAAGATGAGCAATTAATTTTATGGTCCCTTTCATTGTACCACAAGTCGAGAATCTATACATTCTCATCCTCATCACATCGCCAAAGAAGAGTCTCGATCAAGAAGACATTTCCAAGTCAAGAAAATATTTTAGGTCATATGCACTCATAGATCTTTGAGGATCCACCTCGGGGTATGTTGCGACAACTTGGCGACTCCACTAGGGAGAGTATAGAGAGTTAGGCCAACAACTAGCCATTTCTTTCTAGGTTCTCGGTTCTTTTGATCTTCAGTCATTATTTAACCATGACCCTTTTGTCATTTTGTCATCTAATCTTTTGTTTGACATAGATTTCAGGATTGTCTTATTTTTTGAATAATCATTAGCTTAATAAAAATGGTAATACAGAAATACAAAAAGGTTTGCTCATTTCCCTATCACATACTGCGCACTTGCATGTGCCTTACTGTCCTGCCAAACTCCATGGTGTGGTTATAACCCAATCATTAGGAGGAAGTGATCTATCTACCTTCGTGAGTAACCCTCCGCATTTGCATAGGGAAATACATCCAATGGATCGAACCTGTTCTGCTAAACCCATGATGGGTTTAGGATTGGGGTCCCTCGACTATCCTTGTTGGACAGAGGAGCAATTTGGATACCTATTTAGGCGTCAACTTAAACCTCATATAGTGAGCCTTACGAGCTAAACCATGTCAAACCATACCAGAAGAATAGGGTCACTCAGGGAAACATTCCTAGCCTTTACTCCTAATTACCATAATTATGTAGGTGACAATGAGTATATAATTGTCACCTGCATCTGTATCTTTATCATTTATTAAGACATGCCATTGTGCTACCCAAACGACAGCTAACCTTTGTATAAATAAGTGATGGTGAACAAAAACCATCGTTCACAATGTCTTATACTGTAAACCGTTATGCTGTCCGAGTCATGGCTTAATGCACCTCCGCACTAGTGGTGATGAACGAATATTGCTACTGGTCATTTTTTTAACAAAATAAAATAAAGCATCACCTCACAAAGGGCAGATGCATCTTGGCATGTTGAAATGATGCCCGTCTCTCGTCTCGGCACCTTGGCTAAGACGTTTGTTTTTTTTCTTCTCTTCTGATGTTCTTAAATTTTTATTACATTTGTCTTCTATATGTTTCACTAACTCATTTTCTCTTTGTTTGTGTTTTGGTGCATGCATCATTTCATCATAACCATCATAACAATCATCATTTTGGGGTAATTATTTTGGTTCGATGTTCAGCAAGGAGCATCATTTATGGAGCAACAGCTTATCTCTACTATCGAGTCCTTTGAAAATGTTAGAACATGGTCAGAAGCTCGCCAACATCAGGATGGGGACATCTTAAAGTCTGACTATTTCTCAGAAATGCATGAAGAGGTCAAGATCAGCTTTCATCAGAATGATTGTTGGGAACTGAAGCACATTTGGGATAACTGGGACAGCAACATGAAAGAAGCCTTCACTAAAAAGTATAGGGATATAGCTCTCTTACTTCGAGTTTAGTTGCATGATCGCTTGTTGTGAGCAGCGGCACAGTTCTAGAATCCAGCCTACCGATGTTTCACTTTCAACCAATAAGATTTAGTCCCTACAATTAATGAGTACACAGCCCTGCTCAACATAGAAAGGGCCAAATTAGATCGAATTTACTGCAAGGCTCTAACACCTCCTCCATTCAAGAAAAGGTTGAGGCAACTTCTTGGAGTCACAGAAGCATGGGTTGATAGTCATGTCAAAGTAAAAGGGAGTAGCGAATGCATCTCTTGGGCTAGCTTGAAAGAGGTAATCGTGAATCTTTCTAATAAAAAGAAAGCTCAAGATGTCTACGCTTTGGCAATCTACGGGCTCGTTATATTCCTAAAGACTTTGGGTTATGTAGAGGCAGCAATCACAGATTTTTTTCTCGCCTATGTTGCAACATTAACCCTGCTTCCACCATCATCGTTGAAACCATCTATGCCCTCAGCTTTTGTAAAAGGATGGAAACATGAAGGTTTATCGGGTGCACCTCATTGCTCTAGATATGGCTCCTAAGTTATCTTTGTGTTAGGAAAAGAAGAGTCAGGAAAAATTTCTTCTTCAAAATCAGTCCTCTTTCCACGGCATTAGAGGAAGAATGTCATCAAGATAAGACAGAAGAGCATTGGGTGGAGGAATTATGTAAAGTCAAGGACGAAGAAATCATGTGGAGAGCCCCATGGGTGTTCCCTCAGTCGATTGTGTACAGATGTGAAGACTACACTTGTGTGCCGCTCTTGGGACTATGGGGAAATACCAGTTATGCTTCTCTTTTGGTGTTACGTCAGTTCCAGTGCCAGCAATTCATCCCATTCCTTAAAGATTTGGGACATTGGGATTTTGAGTACGGAGAGCCCAATTATAAAAGCGAAAGTCCAGTTAGCTTTCCAAGCTTGGAAGAAGATCCATTATGTGGAAAGATTTTGGAGAGGAAGCCCCACCACGCCTGGATACGAAGAATGGAGACTCTGTCGTATCAATGATCCCTTACCACCACCAAACTCTAGGGTACTGCAAATACCAATAGAAGAACTGCCTCTTGAGATCGAGCTATTTAGGAGGGAGTTTGAACGAGAAAAGGCATCCTTCGCCATAGAAATCTCTCGACTTAAGGAGGAAAAGCACCAACTAGAGATGGACATCTATCTTAGGAGTGGTGAAATGGATCAAGTTGTTAAAGAAAGGGATCGGTTTAAAGATGACCTTGAAAGCCTAACCAAGGATTATGTGACACTTTGAAAAGCTAACAAGTCCCGACGCATTGGCAAGACATCAGTCGAATGGGAAGTTGAAGTTGCCACTCTTAATCACAAACTGAATCAGCGAAAAGAGGAACTCAGAACCAGCAAAGAAAAGTTCATGAAGGCGCATGCTCTTGCTTCCACCTACCAGTGAAAGAATCAAAGACTCGAGGCCTAAATGTGAGATACAAGAGCCACCAAGGCTAAAAATGAAGCCCTCGTTCGTAGAATCCGGGAGTTAGAATAGTCTCTTTAGAATTATCAAGGTCATATCAATGAACTAACAAAGGCTTCTGATTAATGTGAACTAGATTGGCAAGCGACAATCGAGCAAGCATATCTAAACTACCAAGAACAACATCAGCACCTCACCCAACAAGTTCAAATGGCTCAGCAAGAGGCGGATGACATGATTGAAGTAGCTCGGTCCATAAGGCGAGACATCGCACCTGTTAGAGATCGTGAGCAATGACTTTTGGGTTTCCTTAATTGTGATTACACAATGTATTCATATCAGATACTTTTAGATGTAATCATGTCGTAAAAGAAAAACCCTTTTTTTATGACTCTATGAATGATGTTATTGACGAAGCTGTTCCAAGAATTAATTGTCTCTAATGCATATGCACATTTAATTTCACCGTATTTTTTTTATTGCACTTGCATCAATCATTCATTATCTCAACTCATCATCGTCTCATGAATGCTCATCAATAAATACATTTAAAAAAGAAGTCTAATACGAGAATTGGGCTATAAAAGTGCAAGGGATTCCAAGATCAATCAGGAACACGAAACGTTACATCATGCACCACTACAACACATGACACTGTAAGCAAATCATGGAGAGTGATCATGAAGCTCGTATTGAGCGACTTGAGCTAATGGTCAGGGAATCACAGGACCAGATGCTCCGTCAGCAAAATGAAATGCAAACTTAGATGGCAAGATTTATGGAACTAATGACAGCTTCTATGAGAGAAAAAGGGCAAGCCAGCACTGCTAAAACAAGGAATGATCCTCCCAATGGTGAAAGTCTCCTTGCCAATAATCCAGAACCTACCCAAAGGGAAACTAGATAAGAACAACAGCCTGCTCCTACACCTGCCGCTTAGGCTCCATCGGTCATCTACCTTAATCCTGTTGCAGCAGGTCAATTCATTCCCCATACTCAAGGGATGATTGCTGGAGTCTCATCAACAGATCCAACAACTCTTGACCATGAGGAACCAGAGAGAACAAAAGGTCAAAAGTCCACCATGACTGCGAAAGAAGTGAACAAATTCCAACGACTAAAAAATACCTCCAAGCTATCGAGGGGAATGACAAGTTCAGAGCTCTTAACGCATAATCATTGTCTTCAGTGTCCAACCTTGTCAATCCCCGAAGTTCAAAGTCCCAGAGTTTGAAAAGTTCAATGGAACCATCGACCCTTCTGTCAATGTTTGAATGTACCTATGAAATGGCTGGGTATGAGAAAGATGAAAAGCTCCTCATCCATTGCTTCTAGCATAACCTCATTAGGGCAGCAGCACGGTGGTATACCAAGCTAGACAACATAAAAATCCAATCATGGACTGATTTGGCTAAGGCCTTTCTGAATCAATACTAGTATGTGTCGGATTGGGCACTGGATTGACTTTCTTTGATGAATTTGAGAAGAAATCCACTGAAAGCTACAGGTAATATGCCTAAAGGTAGAGAGAGGAAGCAGCCCTAGTCTAGCCTTCCTTTATAGAAAAAGAGATGATAGTCACTTTCATCCACACCTTATGCGCCCCTTATTATGAAAAGCTCATAGGAAATGCCATACAAAATTCACTGACCTCGTCCTTTCTAGGGAAATGATTGATGCAGCCATTAAGAGTGGTCAAGCAAAAAGCCTATGGCTAGTAAAAAGAAGGAAAGAGAGGCCAATGCTATAAGTTATGCTAGCTCATCTTAGCCAAAATGACGTCAAACACCCAACCATCACTACCCAAGCACGCTGTATTCTCGACCTATCACCATACCCCCTCAGCCAATTAATGCCATAACCTATAACCCGTCATTCAGAATCCCATCCAACCCACCACAAGGCTACCCTCCATAAGTCCAGCAAAATACCAATTGAACAACCAATAATGCATCTGGCAATCGAGGTGAAAATCAATAAAGACAACACTTTGATCCTATCCCTATCACCTATAAAGAGCTCTACCAGACCTTGCTCCAAAATCATTTGGTGGCCCCAATCTATGTCCCAAAAAAGAAGCCACCATACCCGTCATGGTATAACCCTAACGCCCACTATGAATACCATGTTGGGGTAACAGGGCATGACTTTGAGAATTGCATATCTTTCAAACGAAATGTGCAAAATCTAATTAACTTAAAAGTCTTATAGTTTGGGATGAACCAGGGACCAAATGTTGCCGCCAATCCTTTGCCAAACCACATTGAGCCAGCTGTAAACATGATCGACATTAAAAACAAACATGAAGTAAGGGCAAGCATAGAGGATGTAAGGATGCCAATGTTCTTGGTCTGGCAAGCATTAATTCAGGGTGGATTGCTCAATGCAATAGAAAAATTGGAAGACAATCCTGACAGCTTTTACGACTTCCACACGGTTGTAGGTCACAGCCTACAAACATGCAAGGAGTTTAGGTCCATGATTCAAAGAATGATGAATGAAGGCCAGATAGAATTCTATCATAAGATCATACCTGCTGTCGAATCTATCAACATGATAGGAGATGAAACCATGAAGCCACCTTATGGGAGAAATCGACCCCTCATTCTTTATGGCAAGTCAAGTTCTGAGGTCAGTTCTTCAACACCTACACCAAAATTGGTTGTAGAAGTACCTAAATCATTCTCGTATAAGAGCAATAGAGCTTTTCCATGGAAATACAAGAATCAGGTAGTGATGATCGGAGAACTAAATCCTTCAACTGCTATAATGGAACTATCATGAGTTAGTCATCTAACTCATAGCGGTAGGTGTTATGCTCCCCCAGCTCAAGAAAAACAGAAGGTTGATGCATCTTCAAGCACCAGTATAGCTCAAATCCAAGCAAAGAATTTTAAGACTGAAAAAGTCAAGGAAGTAGTGAATAAAAGAGAAGCCATGGAGTTTCTTAAGTTCATTAAGCACAGTGAATACTGCATTATGGATCAGTTAAGCAAGCAACCTGCCAAAATTTCTGTGCTATCTCTGCTTTTTAATTCAGAGCTCCACCGAAATGCATTACTAAAGTGCTAAACGAAGCATATGTGCCCTCAGACGTCCTCGTGGACAAGTTAGATCAGTTGGTGAATGATATGATGGTCGATAATTACATTTCCTTCACTGATAATGAGATCGCACCCAAAGGTAGGGGCAGTTATAAGGCTCTGCATATCACCACCCATTGTATGGGATGTATTTTGCCTAAAGTACTTATAGACAATGGGTCGGCCCTCAATGTCATGCCTATGACTACATTAAGCAAACTCCCTATCGATCAGTCTAACATCAAAAGTAGCCATACCATAGTTTGAGCTTTTGATGGAACATGTCACGGAGTAATTGGAAATATCACAATTCAACTTCAGATAGGCCCATGTACATATAAAGTGGACTTTCAAGTTATGGATATTAATCCTTCTTACAACTACCTATTGGGAAGACCATGGATACACTCTGCCAGAGCTGTCGCGTCCTCTCTCTATAAGAAGCTTAAATTTGTGATAGATGACAAAGTAGTCAATATCAGAGCAGAAGAAGAAATGATCACCACTGCTTTCACTGAGGATATCTACATAGAGCCTAATGAAGATGCACCAGATTCATCATTCTAATCCTTTGAGTTTTTCAATCGACATTTATGGGAGAAAGATTGCCAATAGTCAAACCCCATTTGTCAAAGAGTACCCACTCAAGTTTAAAAATGACTATTGGCAAAAGTTCCCATGCTAGAAAAGGGCTTAGCAAATATTTGTAAGGGATGGCCTAAGCCTTACAGGTCACCACTTAATTCAACAAAAAAGGTTTAGGATTTAAGGCCAATGCATACCTAAGAAAGCGGCAAGAAAAGAGGACCTGCAACCAGGAGATGACATGATTATTAGGTCAAGAAGAGGAGACAAAGTTGACAATGTTTCCATCTCTCCATGAGATATTTCGTTTGGGAGGACGAATTAATCCAAGCCAATCAAAAGAGCAAAAGGCCAAAGATGTCTTGGTCATCCTAAACAGAGCATTTAATAACCTCTATCTCCAAGATACCGAGCCATGAAATTTGTGTCCTTCCACTAGGACCTGATTTTGATTATAAGGTCATGATGGAAGCCCCTACACTTTTCCTGTCCATTTCATGTAATGTCAAGAAATGAAACCTACCTGCCCTCGCCCAAGGGCAGATAGGTGTCCTATGTAAAGGGCATTTTTATCGAACATTGTTAATGAAATGACTTTTGCATATATCATTCCATACATATTGTGTATCACTTTTCAACCTTTTGTCTCTATTACTCTTTTGCCTTCATTTTTATCCAAATCTCTTAGTGGTGTGTATGCCTTTTGCAATGTTTATTTCTTTGCCCTTTTAGGTGTCCTGACTATAGTGACATGGATGTGTTTGATGGGTCTTTGAAGATTGATTTTGAACAGTTAATTTGCACTAATGAAGCCGATCATGAAAAAGATTTCAAAAAAAGCCCTATACCATTAGACCTCTTACGATTAGTTGAGTAAAAGGAGAAGCAGATCATACCTATAAAGACCCAATGGAAGTAATAAATCTGGGTACTCAGGAGGACCGAAAGGAGGTTAAAATCGAAACCTCAATAAAGTCAACAACTAAGACCAAACTGATAGACCTACTCCAGTAGTATTGAGATGTATTCGCTTAGTCATATTAAGACATGCCAAGACTAGACACTGATATAGTGGTCCACAAGCTTCCCATCAAGCCCGAATGCAAACCAATTTGGCAAAAGTTAAGGAGGATGAAGCCGAAAATGCTCTTCAAAATTAAAGAGGAAGTCAAAAAGCAGTTTGATGCAGGGTTTATTGGAGCAGCCAAATATCCAGAATGGGTTGCCAATATAGTCCTAGTCCCAAAAAAAGATGGCAAGGTACGAATGTGTGTTGATTATTAGGATCTAAACCGAGCTAGTCCCAAGAATAACTTTTCACTACCCCATATTGACACTTTAGTAGACAACACGACCAAGAATTCTCTATTCACTTTCATGGATGGATTCTCAGGCTACAACCAAATTAAGATGGCACCCGAAGACATGGAGAAAATAACTTTTGTAACTATGTGGGGGACATTTTGCTATAATGTCATGCCCTTCAGACTTAAAAATGCTGGGGTAACCTATCAGCGGGCCATGGTAGCCCTATTCCATGACATGATGCACAAAGAAATTGAGGTCTACGTTGATGACATGATTGCTAAGTTAATGAAAGAAGATGAGACGAGCATGTCACAGACCTTCAGAAACTTTTTGAACAGCTATAAAAATTTTAACTTAAATTAAATCTTGCCAAGTGTACCTTCAGAGTCATTTCGGGTAAGCTTTTAGGCTTTATAGTCAGCGAGAAAGGGATCAAAGTTAACCCAAACAAAGTCAATGCCATTCAAGATATGCCACCACCTCAAACCCAAAAGGAAGTGAGAAGCTTTTTAGGGAGACTGAACTACATTGCTAGATTCATATCCTAGCTTACTGACAAATGCGACCCTATCTTCTGGCTCCTTCATAAACAAAATCTAGGAGAGTGGAATGAGGCATGTCAAGAAGCCTTTGATAAAGTCAAGCATTATCTGTCAAGCCCACCAGTGTTGGTGCCATCGGTGCCCAGTCGACCTTTAATCCTTGACTTAGCAGTCTTTAACAAGTCTATGGGCTGTGTATTAGGGCAGCATGATGAGTCAAGAAAGAAGGAACAAGCAATCTACTACTTAAGCAAAATGTTTACGGAATGTGAGTGCAATTACCCCGTAGTCGAAAAGTTATGCTATGCTTTAGTATGGACAGCTAAAAGACTTAGGTAGTACATGCTGTATCACACTACGTGGCTGATCGCAAGGCTCAATCCTATCAAGTATCTATGCAAAGCCCCTACACTATCAGGAAGGCTAGCAAGATGGCAAGTCCTGCTTTCTGAATATGACACTGCCTATGTTAGTCAAAAGGCCATCAAGGGTAGTGTAATAGCTAACTTTTTGGCAAGTCGAGTAGCAGATGACTATGGACCCTTAGATTTTAACTTTCTAGATGAAGATCTAATGTCCATTTCTGAGAATAAAGATGCTTCCAACCAAGATCAATCTTGGAAGATGTATTTTGATGGAGCATCAAATGCCCTAGGACATGGAATCAGGGCAATATTGATGTCATCCGATGGGAGCCATTATCCATTCACAGCAAGACTAAATTTTGACTGCACGAATAATATCACAGAATATGAAGCTTGTGTCATGGGGCTTCAAGCAGCCATCGAGAGGAATATTAAGATATTACGGGTGTTCGGTGATTCGGCCTTAGTTATCTACCAATTCAAGAGAGAGTGGCGAATTCGCGATGCCAAACTGATGCAGTATGGGAAGCTGATAGCAGAACTTAAGAAAGAATTTGATGATATTAGTTTTCGACACTTACCTCAAGAAGAGAACCAAATAGCTTTTGCATTGGCTACATTATCATCCATGTTTAAAGTCAACCAGGAGTCGAACGTTGCTCCCATCCAGATAAGCATCTACACAACTCCGATTCATTGTCATAGCATCGAAAAAGAGAATGATGGCCTACTATGGTACTATGACATCCTTTGTTACATCAAGGATCAGCAATATCTCAAATAGGCAATCGAGAATGATAAGAGAAGTATCAGAAGGCTGGCTATGGGATTTGTTCTTGGTGGAAAAATCTTGTACAAAAGAGGCCATGATCAAGTATTGCTCAGATGCGTTGATACTCCTTAAGCCAAAAAGATCCTAGAAGAAGTTCATGAAGGGATTTGTGGCACGCATGCTAATAGACATCGAATGGCCAAGCAAATCATGAGAGCGGGTTATTATTGGTTGACCCTCAAAAGAGACTGCATCAATTATGCCCGAAAATGCCATAAGTGTCAAATCTATGCTGACAAGATCTATGTCCTTTCGATGCCACTTCACATCATGATGGCCCCATGGCCTTTCTCCATGTGGGGCATGGACATGATTAGGCCAATCGCCCTCAAAGCTTCTAATGGGCATCATTTTATCTTAGTAGCAATCGACTATTTCACTAAGTAGGTGAAGGCTACCTCATATGCTAATGTCACTAGATCGATCATTTGTAGGTTTGTCAAGCGAGACATCATCTGTAGATATGGCCTCCCAAACCAAATCATCACAGACAATGCAAGCAACTTAAACAATAAAATGATGCAAGTAGTCTACTCACAGTTCAAGATCCAGCACCATAATTCTATCTCTTATTGCCCAAAGATGAATGGGACAGTCAAGGCAGCCAATAAAAACATCAAAAAAAATAGTTGAAAAAATGGTCGAAACTTACAAAGACTGGTATGAGAAGCTATTCTTTGCACTTCATGCCTATCGGACCTCAGTTCGAAATTCCATGTGTGCTACTCCATTTTCTCTTGTCTATGGGATGGAAGCTATATTACTTATTGAAGTTAGATCCTTTCTCTTAGAGTCTTGATGGAAATCAAACTTGAAAAAGACGAATGGGTCAAGAACAGATATGACCAGCTTAACCTCATCAAGGAAAAATGCATAAAGGCCATTTGCCATGGTCAAATGTATCAAAGATGAATAATCAGAGCCCATGACAAAAAGATGTGTCCATGACAATTTCACCAGGCGAATTGGTATTGAAGAAGATCCTCCCAATTCAAAAAGACGTGCAGGGCAAATGGACCCCTAATTGGGAAAGACCGTATATCGTGAAGTAAGCCTTCTCTAGAGGGGCCCTAATCTCATCAGAAATGGACGGTAATGTCTTGTCCAACCCAATCAACTCAGATTCTGTCAAGAAATATTATATGTATAAGGTGAAAACCTGAAAAGGCATCTTTCGAAAAGAAAAAAAAACAAAAAAAACAAAAAAAACAAAAAAACAAAAAGACAAAGGAAAACAAAAGGGGTCTAGATAAAAATCCAAAAAGAGCATCTAGGCAACCAACTCAACTATAGTTGAAAACCCACAAGGGTAACTGGAGAGGATTAATTTTAATGGGGCATGAGTCGAGAACACCCATAAGACAATGCAAAGCAATCTTAGAGATCTTTCGAAGATCAGCTCATGCTAGGCATATTCATTGTTCGAGAAGGATTCTGAAAAGCACCTAAAAAACATCCATGTCATGATTGTTAGAGGCATCTTTCACCCAAAAGATCATCTTTCTCGCTACCTTATCAATTGCTCATCAAATAGTATATTGAGTTATGTCTCTTTGTTGTCATAAATAAATATTACCTTGCTTCTTTTGACCCCTGTACAATCATGTTGCACTTGTCATTTAGTTGATAATGTTTGATAATTAACTAAAATATGCATCAGGACATCTTGACATTACATCAAAAAGAAAAGAAAAGCATAGGGAACTCTACTTACACCCCAATCATCAAGATTATGCACTTATCATGTCTAAACACCCGTTCGGCATAACTATACACCAAACCATTTCTTGCTTTCACAAGCCTCATCTTAAGAAAATCCATTTTAGGCTAACCAAAAAAAATTAACCCATGCATTTTATCAGAATCCTATCAAAACCAGAGACATCAACCTAATCAGTCAAATAGTCTCCAAATTGTTGATAATGCCTTTCATTTGTCAAGAAAATAATTGAGCCTCCTGAATCAAGAAATGCAATAGTCCAAGTTTTAAAGACTAAATTTTTGGTCATATCCCTAATAGAGCTAGGACAACCTACAATCCCCAGTAGGATAAGGAAGATTCTCATCCATAGTCGTATCAAAGACAAATCGCCATCTCTATAAGAGTTTAATTGACATATAAGGATAACTATGGCCATCTTCCGTATTAGACTTCACATCATATAATCATGATAGTATTCCACATCATGCATTCACATTACCATCATATATCATTTTTACAATATCACTTCAAGCCAAGTTTGCTGAACCTCTAAGGAATTCTTGGTAAGAACTCTAAGCTTCGCAAACCAAGTTTCATTCAGGTAAGGTCCTTCTCTTCTCACCACCTCATGTCGAAAGTGCTAATGGTAAGAAATTGTTGTTAGAAACTATCGTTAAAATCTTCTATCAAGAACATTCGTCAAAAGTTTTGTCAAGAATTTTTGGCATAAACAAGTGCCAAAACCTTTTTCATCAAGAAATTTTATCATGAACTTTTAAAAGCTTGTAGTAAAAGTTTTATCAAAAACTTTGATGCCACAAGTCAGTGGCACCCTTTTCAAAGCCCACATATCGGTGGCAACCTTTCAAAGCCCATATATCGATGGCACCCTTTCAAAGCCTATAAGTCAGTGGCACCCTTTCAAAGCCCACAAGTCAGTGGCACCCTTTTAAAGCCCACAAGTCAGTGGCACCCTTTTCAAAGCCCATATGTCAGTGGCACCCTTTTAAAGCCCACAAGTCGTGGCACCCCTTTAAGCCCACAAGTCAGTGGCACCCTTTTTAAAGCCTATAAGTCAGTGGCACCTTTTTAAAGCCCACAAGTTGTGGTACTCTCTCAAAAGTCCCCAAGTCATGGCACCTCTTAAAGCTCACAAGTCAGTGTGGCACCTTTTTCAAAGCCCATAAGTCAGTGGTACCTTTTTAAAGCCCACAAGTCATGGCACTCTCTCAAAAGCTCACAAGTCGTGGCACCCTTTTCAAAGCCTATAAGTCATGGCACTTTTTAAAGCCCACAAGCTGTGGCACCTTTCAAAGCCCACATGTTAGTGGCACCCCTTAAAGCCCACACGAGTTAGTGGCACTTAAGTCTAAGTTAAAGCCCACATGAGCTGGTGGCACCCAAGTTTAAGTTAAGCCCGTACGAGCCGACGGTACCTGAGTCAAAGCCCAACAAGATGGTGGCACCAAGTTTAAGTCAAAGCTAGCATAAGCTGGTGGCACCCACATAAAAAATCCACGTTACTCTATACCTACCTAAGGGGGTCAAACCTTAGAAAACCTAACACCCAAATGTTCTAGAAGTATCAGTCTACCCCTGACAAAATAGTGTCTATTTAACTTTGCCCTATTCCTGATTCTCAGTAACGGTCGAAGAGGGGCAGCTGTCGATACCTTATTTTGTCTAGGTTAATTTTTAGTAATCTGGAGCATGGACGTAAGAGGGGATGATGATTATATCAAAGGTAAATGCGAAGATGTAGCATTAAATTACGTAGTCCTAGGTATCTGGGGATAAAAGATATGAAATATTTCATAATTTTACTTGAATGTATCGATAGATGGTTCTCATGTATCGATACGATGCTCCAACGTGCCAAAAATTTGAAACGTCTCCATTTGTATCTATACAACATGTAGATGTATCGATACATAAGCCTCTGTATCGATACAAGACCTTATGTATCGATACTAGACCATGCCAGGACCAAAGCATGCATTCTATAAAGGAATGTATTGATACATATCAACATGTATCGATACAATGGTTCATAGTATCGATACATTAATCATTGTATCGATACACACAAGGTTTTTGGACCAAATGTATCGATACATTATGCAATATATCGATACATACAGGCCATTTTCACAGTCCGAGCATTATTAACTCATCCACCATTGATCCAAAACTTGATTTTAACTGTTTCTTTGCATAAGGAAATATTAAAACACTTATCAGATTACGAATTTAGACTTTTGAATTAATCATAACATCTTTTTAAAGTTTAAATTAGATTAAAAACGGGTCAACATCACATGATCCCTATTCCTTAGCTTGTTAACCAATATCACCATCAGCCACCTTATTTGTTGGAAAAGCATTTCAGCATTTAATCCAGCCACCCTACGCATATCAGATTGGCAGCAAGTTACTTCCTACAGCCACCCTATAGTCACCATGCTGACATCACCTTATCTTTTTTGAGAAATGGCCAAAAATACCTCCAATTTGGCTCCAAAGGGCTGGTATAAGTGGACCACTTCTATCTCAGCAAAAAAGGTTAGATTCCAATCTTTTACACTTCCAAAAACACATTCACACACCAAGAAAACTAGAATCCCATAGCTCTTCACCCACCACCCAAAAATAGCCCAAGACACTTACTTTCATCTACTACAAACTCTAAAATCACCCTCATCCATACTAGAGCCAAAACCTCATCATTTTTCTTTTTTTCTTGCTTATTAACAACAAGGAAAAGATAAAAATTCAAGCCATCTCTACTGCTCAAATCATTTGGCCAAGAAG
>JBBYHL010450068.1:5675-16209 GCA_038381835.1 Adansonia madagascariensis | reverse complement strand
AGATTGGAAAAGCACAAATTTATGATAACTAAGATATGGAATAAGATATAATTAGGTGGTTAATTTAGTATTTGACTCTATCTATATCTATAAAGGGTATGGCCTTTTTTTAATCTTTGGATGCCACTTGGCAAGCTATACTTTATTCTACTTTTCTAAAATAAAAATTTATTTACTTTTATTTGTGTTAATTTTTCTTGCATTTTAAATATTATAAATTTATATAAATTTTATGTTTTAATAATTCGTTTTATTTATATTTTGACGTGTTTATATATATAAAAAAAAAAAAAAGAGAAAGGAAAGAGGGAAAAATTTTGTATGTTTGTGCTAATTTTTTGCATATTCATATATAAATTTTTACACATCAATATTTTATTTTTTTATATATTTTGATATGTTCGTATATTTAGAATGTGTTCATATTATTTTTCATATTGTGTCATATTTTAATTATTTTTCACGTTATTTTCGTGTCATCTCTTAATTTGTCTCACATTTTATATAGTTTGTTATACTAATTCAAATTTAACACTAAATTCATATATTTAAGAATTAAATCATTGCACTAGCCCTAGATTAATACAAATATATATCCACAAATTGTTCTTTTTTTTTTTTTTGGAAAAAATGCAGAAGAAAGAATGAAGGAAAAAAATAAGAAAAATTTATATATTTGGCTTTGTATTAATTTATCACATGTTCAAAATATTATAAATTTATATAAATTTTTATATATAAATAATTCATTTATGTATATTTTTTAATATAAATTACAATTAAATCTTTAATTCGCTTTTCTGTAAAGAACTGTGAGTAATTTCATACTTATTAAAAAAGTAACCATGTACAAACAACAAAAACTAGTTGAATTAAATACCCACAATGTTAAAGAAATAAAATAATTGAAATTATGATAAAAATGTATAAAAGATAAAATAGAGTTTAATGCTAAAGGTACTGATTTTAATTGCAACAATAAAAATTTATATCATTTGACCTTATTTTTACTATAACTTTATACACTTATTAGTATATGTTTTTGTTATATTTCAAAAAATTAGTTTAAAATTTTAAATATGATATCTATTTTAGTATTACAATGATTCAATTTTTAACAATGAACTTAGAGCCAAAATTAAATTATTATGATAAATTATGCAACATGTGAGATAAATTGAAATACTATATGAATACAACATTAAAAAAAAATAAAACATGAGATTACAGAAAAATAACATGAATGCAGTATCAATGCAATAACGTGTTAAATATGCATAAAATAAATAAGTAAAGTATAAAAAATTTAGAGTCAAAATTAAAGGAAATCAAACTAATTTTGAACATGGTATTTATATTAAGGAAAAAGTCCATTTTTATCTCCTGTGCTTTAGCCCATATGACACAACTTTTTGTGCTTTGTTTTTTACACTTAACCCTTTATGTTTTGGCCGTTACACACTTAAAGGTAATGCTATTAAATTTATGCCAAGTTGATATTTTTATACCGAAAATACCTTCATCTTCATCTTCATCTCTTCTTCTTCACCTTCTTCATCTCAAGTTAAAACGCCAACCTTAAAAAAACTTTAAATTCTATCAATTTAAATAAATAAACCAAAATCAATTCAATTAAACCCAAAATAAAAATAACCCATCATCCAAAATTCTAAATTCCATTTAAGAATTGTATAATCTAATTATTTTTACACAAACTATTTTTTTTTTCTTCACCCTTTTTCTTCATCATGATTTTTATGAAAACCCTAAAAACCCTCAATCTCAAACACATATAAATTCTCTTTTCACAGTTTTTCAACACCCACCATTTTCTTATCTTCTTTCCTTTCTCCAATTATTCAATCTTCGAATTCATAACAAGACTAGCTTTTGACAAAATTAGGTTGGTGTTTGTATCATCTCTTTTAATAGGTTTTCTTTGATTCAAAAAATTCATCAAGTTCAAAGCTTTGTTAGAGTCGGAATATGTTTTGATTTTTGTCAAGGGTTTGTATTTATTTTGTTTTTCTCCCAGTTTGTATGAATCCTAATATATTGGTATAAAAACAAAAAAATATCTTTCTTTTTTTGTCTTGTTTTTAGTTTTCATCACAAGCTTCAAAGGTTAATGGCTTTTCAATTCCTTGAAAAAAAAGAACATAGCTTTCAGATCTTCAACGCTCAAAAACTTTTGAGCTTAAAATCGAAGACTTTCCTAAATCCAGGAAAAAAAAGGTAATCATTTATAATCCTTTTGAGGTGCTGGAATTAATTAAAATGCAAGACTTGATGGGTTTTCAGTAAATGAAAACACTAGTTTTTCCAGAGCAAGAGCAGTTGAAAATTCCATTATAGGAGAGAAAATGAAAGATGAAAATGAGGTCATTATAAGTTTAGAGGAAACAGAAGATAAATGATGTAATAATAATGGGATTGAAAGGTATAATAGTGATTTCATATGAATATATAATAGAGTTAGGCTATAACAGATATAATAAAAGCACAGGGGGATATAAGTGTTACAACAAATATTTTTCGTAAAAATGCTAAAGCAAAATAGACTTTTCCCTTAGATTGATGTGTGACATATACAATGATCTGGTTCTTAAATCAATGAACTTATAGTTAAAATTAAATATGACAAATTATGAAAAAAAGGGATAAATTGGAAAATGACACGAATAATATGAGAAAACTAATTAAAACACAATATAGCATGAAAAAAACATAAATACGATACGAATATATGAATGTATCAAAATCTTTATAAAACTAGATGTTACCATGCAAAAATTTATATAAATTATAATATCTCGATTACAATAATAACTTGAAAAATAAAATGAACAGATAAATTTTATTTTTTTCCTTTACTTTATTTTCCTTTCTTGTATTTTTCTTTTTCTTATTCATTTAAAAAATTTTTGCAATACCCTAAATAACCCTATGAACCCAATTAATACCAATGTTTAGTTGCTCTCAAACAAAGCACTTCAAAATTAAAATTGAGTAACCTTATTGCTTGGGACAACTTTTATAGATTTAGATTATAGATACTTTGGGTCTAAGAAAATTAATTATGTGAAAAATTTTCTGTGATATAAGAAAAAGTGATTTATAAGTAATTTTTTTTAAATTGAAGGCAATTATTTAAAAAATAATTAAGTAAATTTTAAAAAATCAAAATCAAAAGGCATGGATGTCCTTATTATATATTTGACATTATTATTTATGAGGTTTTATCATATTTTTTCAACTGAATTGATATTACAAGTCACAATTAAAAGTTTTTATAATAGTTGAGATTTTCCTCATTTCAATAGTGCTACTTGATTAGTGATACCAAACTTAATAAAAAATTTTTATAATAATAAAGAAACGTACTAAAGGTGTTCTTAGCTGAGTTTGAGTCAAGTTTATATGTGGTATTAATACCATATATATTTGTCCAAAGCTTGTATTAAATTCTATCAAAATCCACCATATTTGTGAATTGATAAGCCAAACTTATTTGAGCATACTTATATTATTTTTTTAATTTTTTACAAAACATATTACTTCTAGTTAATCTCTAGTAAATTTATTTATATTTTTAGGAAGTTGTTAAACATTAATAATTTAATATATTTTTAAATTTTTACATTATAATATTATATATAATTTTATATGATATAGATTACATAAAATACATAAAAATAACATAATATATAATTAAAAAAAAAAAGAGCAAAACAAGCTCGAACCTTGATGTTGCTATCAAAACTTGACCCATTTCATAAATAGACCTCATTTTTTTGTTGTCAAAACTCATTTTTTCTGTTTTAATAATTTTGTCTAGGCTTCCCAAATATTAGACAGGCCTTTAGGTTTAGATGAACTCATACCTAAAAATGTAACTCCAAACTTTAATCCAAATAAGACCTTATGCATATTAATTATAAAAGGGTTGGATGAATTTGATATCATGAGTTAAATGACATTAATTCAATTAGTAATTTTATAAAAAAAATTAAATTAAATAAATTTTGTAATATCAAATAATTAAATTTAGATATTAATGTCTAAACTTTTTATATAATGTTCTTTTAAAAAAATAATTTCTTTAAAAAACTATTTACTTACTTTTAAAAACTATCCATATATTTTTAAGAACTACATATATAATTTTAAAAAATTATAATGTATAACTCAACTTTCTCTTCTATTAAATCTACCTATTAATATATTTTTTCTTAAACATAATTAGTTTAATTTATCTTTTTTCCTCGATGTGCCATAATTGAAAAATTCAAAGGAAAGCTCTATAATGAGCTTTCACTAAGCTCCCTGATTTGGCTTTCATAATATTTTTAATGTCAAAAATAAATATAGAGTTTATTTAAATGGATGGTAAGGTTAAAAATAATAGTGATTATGAGATTAATTATTGAAGCAATGATATTAAGTATTGTAATAATGAGATTAAGGAATTTTAGGGAAACCCAACATGCTGCATCACTAGTAAGAGTTTTCACGCTAGAGCTCTATTTAGTGACCGAAGCTCGAGGGCCTAGTGAAAAATTAGACCCTAAGTGGAGATAGTAATCCCTTTTTTATCCTCTTCACATATTTTTCTTTTTTTTAATAATTTTTAAATTCTTTTCCATTTGCCAATTTGTTTTTGAATATAAATATAAATATTATTTTGAATATAAATATATTTTATTTTTAATAAATATAATTTTTAATTATTGTTTAACATATAATATTTTTAATTTATATTTTATTATAAATATAATTTTATTTAAATTTATTATTCAATAAAATTATAATTTTAATAGTTTTTAATTATTCTTTAGCATAAATATAATTTTATTTATATTTTATCATTTAATATAAATATAAATTTTGATTATTTATCATATACATATGCACATTTCAATATAATACCCTTAACGGTACTTACATTCCTCTCTTACCACCACTGCTTGAATCTAAATATATATCCTATTACTGATTTCAATTTAATCGCTATATTATCTAAACTCACTGCTACAATAACTAAGTTCATCGCCAACATTATTTTCAATCTTCTCAGAACTAATCTCACCGCCATCCATACGAACCCTAAAATTAGTGGTGGGATATGTGTTTAGATTCAAATGTAGCAATGGTAGTGAGATTAGAATCCAAAATAACCATTAAAGATATTAGATTAAAATGTATATGTACATTAATAAATAATTTAAAATTATATTTATCTTAAATAATAAAAATAAAAATTATATCAATCTTATATAATAAAATATAAAATAAAAATTATATTAATATTAAAAATCAAAACTATATTTATTTTAATTAATAACTAAAAATTATATTTATACTAAAAAATAATTTATTAAAATCATATTTATATCTGATAGAAACTGGGGAGAAGATCTTGAATTATATTTTATTAATAGCATAGATATCAAATTTTTTATAAATATATAATATCTTAAACAAATATTATCATACATAAAAATACAAAACACAACATGGATTATCATATCTGTATAGAAGATATCAAAATTTGGATAAAGAATTTGATACAAAAGAAGTCATAATTTAGACATAAGAGAAAGATTATCAATAATATGATTTAAAATTTCATGGACTGCATAGACTAATTAAACTAAATTTAAGATTTAAAGTTTTTATATTTTGTAAAAAAACTTCTATAAATTTCACGAAAGAGTAAAATAAATCCACTCTTATTTAATAAATAAAATAATATTTTTATTTAAAAATTATAAAATCATATAAATATTAATTGAGAAAACCAAATTTAATCTTAGAATTTTAAATTTTTTTTACCTAACCCAATTCGCGGCGATGGGTGGGTTAGAGATGACGATTTCTCAAGTTTGACGATCCTCTTTTCTTGCTCTACTTAGTTCGCTCTGCTTTCCTTGCTGCTATTTCTATAGCCATTTAACCAATCTACAATTCCTCTCTTTTCTCATTTTCCCCTTTCTTGCAGGGTTTTTTTTTTTTTTTTTTTTATATTAACATTTTCTTTGAACCCAAACACAAAAACCCGGCAACTCTGTTAAAAAACCTACTTGCCCATTTACCCAGGGTTGATAAATCCACGATCCGACAATAACCCAAGTTTTTAATTGGTATAGTTTCTCTAGTTGTTTGTTCCTGTTCATTTAAATTTTTGACCGGAATTTGAATTGCCATTTGCCAATGTCTGCGATTATATATATATATATATATATATATATATATATATATTTTCCGTAGTGAAGCTGGGTCTTTGACAAATTTGCTGTCTAGGATAAATTTGAAGGTTCAGGAATTTAATTGTTATAATTTTACTAAACCTTTGTGGTTAAAAACCTGCTAGGGTCACAAATAGGAGTTTGGGAGCTTAATTTAATTGGATCAATGCACATTTGACAAAGTTCAAGTTGACTTATATTTGAGTTTGATGCTGGAAACTGAATGAATCAGCCTAAGTTAATAATGTGGCATTGGCTTCAGAGTTTTGATATTTTTATTATTTGATTATATTAATTTATATGGTTTAGTTGTTGCTGTTGTTAGTCCTTTTCCTCTTCTGGAAACAAAAAGATAGAAAGAAAAATAGTTTGGATGCAAAACAAATCGTTTATATTTTACTTATGTATTTTTTTCTTGGACAAGAAAATGTTTGACTTTATGTCTATAAAGAATAATAGTTATGTTAGAGTTAGTATTGCACTTTAATTGTTTGTTCATTTATTAATTGATCATATATTTTACCACTTTCATTTACATTTTAGCAATGTTTTAGAAAGCAGAACGCAAATAGCAAACCGAGAAAGTAAGTTGCGAGAGCAACAATGCAGCGGAACCCTAATTAAGCCCTTATTCAGCTCTTCCTATTATTGTTACGATTAATAATTGTAACTTTATTAGTCTCTATTATTTTCACTTTCATTTTATATGTAACATAGTTGTAATAATATTATAATCCAATTTTCCTGCTTGATGTAGATTTATGAAATCTGGTTATGCACCATGCAGATTTCCTTTGAGTTCAAAGCTGATACTTGCCGTGGTCTTTTAGTGCAAACCTAAATCTTTTGTTGGTGCTTTTAACATGATGGTCTTGTCCTGGTTGAGTGCCATCCTTGTCGGGGCAGGCTGCCTTGCCTTGGGGTACTGCATTGGTAGGCGCCATCCTGCTTGTTTATTTCTCTCGTCAAGAGGAGCTAAAGATACTACTATCTCTAAAGTAAATAAGAAGTCCAAAAACCCCTTTGAAATTGAAAAGTTGGCTGATATTCTAGAGGATTTAAAATGGTTTTGAGCTGTCTCTCCTCTTTTTGGGATTGTCATGTTTGTGCAAACTATTAAATGTAAAAGATAGACATTGAAAATCTCTATCTTTATCTTATTCTTATTATCTTCAGGTATTGGTTGTAAGAAACGATCTTAAGATGGGTAAAGGGAAAATTGCTGCCCAGTGCAGGTGAGCCTTTGTTTTCTAGTTGTAGCACTAATTTCACTTTTTATTAGACGCAAATATCTACTGTTGAGACTTGAGATATTAGTTTACACATCAAGCCAGGTAGTGCAATAAGTATTCTATTATGTTTAAATGAATGACTGTATGATTATTGAGAGATTTCCCTAGTCCATAATTTCGTGGGTTGATGGGATGCGCTCATTCCTTATCCAAATAATTAAATATCTGTCCGAAAAAAACTGAACCATGGCCAATTAGATCCCTGAAAACTGTCAATTAAATTGGAAAAGTACTTGACTGCTTGGAGTGTCATAAGCATGAGTTGTACAGCAGATCATACTCAATAAATGATTGAAACATTTGCACTCTGTTAGGTGTAATTCATATTATAAATCTCACTATCATGACATAGCATCTTGGAAGAAATGTAACTTTTGGGAATTTAATTGCCTCAAGGCAATATTTAACCTGATGTTTAAGGTTGTCTACTAAGTTCCTGATGTGCAACATATGGTTTCACTAAGCAGCCAATTGGCTGACTCAGTTATTGCCACCTTTTATCCAAATCCTATTACTTTGATGCTTCCTCATTCTGCCATCTTTTACAATGACTTGTAAATTTACAATCACTGATATTTTATACTGTTAAAAAGTTGTTACCTGATGCTGTAATCTGTTACATGACCCTTGGTTGATTTGCATATGTTTTCTTGACTTACTTTGTTCTATTGAATCCCTTTTTTTCTCAGTTCACAATCCAAATCCTTTCTCTTTTTTGCTTTTTAATTTCTAGTCATGTGGCTTTGGGTCTCTACAAAAAGCTCCTTCATCGAGCACCAAAAGCTTTAGACAGGTAGAGCCTTGCACTGTTCTAGCGTTATATTACTGCAAACCTTAGTTTTCGCACTTTTTGTTCTCTCTTTGTCTTTGTCTGTGTCTCTCTCTCTCTCTTTTATTTTCTTCCTTATGTGGTCAACATGCAGGTGGGAGATGTGTGCTCAGCCGAAGGTGGTTGTGAAAATCGATAAGAGGAGGATATGCTAGTTTTGCAAGTCCATGTGGTTTAAGTTCTATTCTTTTGCTTCACATTCTGATAATTATCATGGATACTCTCACTAATGACTAATGTAAACACCATTTAGTTTGTAGTAAGTGAATGCGTATCAACAATTTATTAAAAGATAAAGTTATGGTCAGAACAAAAGTCCATAGAATCATGTGAAACAAAAAAGTTATTCTGATGCGAATCTTAGTGGTTCTTTATTGATATTGCATGAAAGAAATAAATTTGTGGTTTTGCTTTTGTGGGCCTTGAAGTAAAGGTCTGATTTATTTTTTTATATGAGACTGGTGGATGCTTTTTGTTGGACTTTTAGTTCTGTGAATTTGATGAGAATTGCAGTTAAAATAGTAGTTAATTCTTAGAAGAATATTCAAATACACTCGTTTTATTGGAGCCAAACCTGAGTAGCTTGCGAGCAAAGATGTCTCATTTGCACCCCTAGTGTAAACCATTTAAACTTTACCTTGTGAACCTTCCTATTAATAATTCTTCAATATAAATCTTAGTGTACTTTTAATGTTTTTTTTTCTTTCATTGCCAAACCTGTCACTAAAAATATGCAAACACTTTACCAGTTGGAATGACATCAACGATTCTTTGCTCTTATGTTTTTACTTAGCCACTAGGGAGCTTTAATATTTTATGGTATATCGTGATATCACATGTACATAGTTTTATCAATTATTAACTAGAATTATAACTTTTCAGGAGAGGGCAAAATCACTAAACTTACCAACACACATCATCATTGATGCAGGGAGAACTCAAATTGCACCTAATGAGTGACAGTTTATTTTCTTTATTTCTTCATAATTTATGTCATCACGGGGTTTATAATTCAGCGTTTTCTATCAATGCACAGTTTAAGAGTTTTCTTAGCCTGGGAAGCCACTTATGAATTCAAGTTATATGAAAACAACTTGCGCAGGACCCTCCACTCGGCCCTCTTTCAGTTCTTTTTCTGTTCTTTTGCTTCTTTAATAATCCTTAGCTAATTCGGATTTAGCTAAAAGTGGGACTCAAATTAGGGGTTCCATAAAAGGAAAAATAACAGAGATGTGAAGAAAATGTAGGGTTTGAAAAGAGATAATAAAGGGCTGAATGCAGAAAATAATATGATGAATTAAATTTTACGTCCATGTTGGTTTGTCGTCACTTATTTTGCTGTCGATGGGTTTGTTCATCCTTTATATGTTGTGTTTCGAAAGCTAGTTTTTTTTTTTCCAGAACAGTCAAATACCGACTATTATCATCTTAAATTATTGATCCTGTTAGGAAAATTAGCAAAGACAAATTATGGAATCATTCGATGCATTTCTATGAATGTTCTCAAGCCTTTACGGGTGCTAACATTAGTGTTGTATTTACCGTTAGAATTAACACTTTGGTTGAAAAGTGGAGTGGTGGAGATCCAGGCATAAAGAAATAGCAAATTGTCTAATTATTAGAATTAGCATCCACTGCTAAAAGCTTCATAACTGTAGCTTTTGTTCGAATATTGACTACATAGTTTCTTTTGATTAGCAACTATGCTACTTGGACTCGAATGTGAGTGTTGAATACGAGTATGTGTCTGACACAGTTATGTTCAATTTTTTTTTCTAAGTTTTTCCACATATCTGGAGAGTCCTTGGAGGATCTTATCCCCATATACATGTCCTGATATCCGTCAATCACGAGTATTGGACTTGAGTACTTTAAGAAAAACGAAGAGTGGGAGTAACATATGTAGCAATATATAGGTTTTAGTCATGAAGTACTGCATCAATTCATTTTCATTTCTCTGTATATAGTGCCGAGCAGCTCACTGCATTCAAGTTTTTAGGTGTTTTGTTTAAGGGTGAACTTTCGAATAGCTTTTGCTTTTGAAAGGCTTTGTCTAATACACCATACGATGAAACTTACTATTTTGTAATTTTCAGATTCGAGGACGTTCATGGCTATTCTCGGTAAGTGTCTCTTTTGTCTGTAACTCCGTGAACATTTATCTT
>JBBYHL010450057.1:0-16209 GCA_038381835.1 Adansonia madagascariensis | reverse complement strand
ATTCTATTCTCCTCGATGGAATGGAATTCAGAGGCCATGGATGGTCTGAGTTCATATCAGAAATTTGTGGGCTCGTTATTTCAGGTAGTAAATTCAAGGCATACTGGTGAATCAATCGTTGATCTTTCGACCATCTCCTCAGCGATTTTAGTGCTATTTGTTGTTATGATGTAAGTCTCTCTTCTCTTTCTCTCTGTTTTATTTAACCTCTATTGCTTTCAAATTTTCCAAATTTTGACAAGAAACTGTCGTATTTTGTTGGTGGCTTTATTTCCTTAAAGAAATTAAGCTCTAAATGCCACGCCCACTGTCATATATAATATACTCCCTTGTTTCCCCTCAGCCTCACTATCCTAGTGCCTGCTGTGTCTATTAGAATTTAACATGAAAAAATAATTAAAAATAAAATATAATTAAAATAAAATATGATACAAAAATAAATAATATATAAAATATATATAAATATATCAAAATTTATATGATATATTAAATTATTAAATTTTATATAAATATATAACATTTTAACCATCATTATAACATAAAATAAATAAATACAATAAGAATACAAAATTATTGGCCCTAATCGACTTCAATCTCCATAGTGGAAAGGAATTTTCCATACTCATCTCTCTTTTTTCAGAATTTTAGCGCTTTATTTTCCAATAGAATTAAGGATATGCTTTAGTAGAATAAAAAATTGAAAAGATAAATAAGAGTAAGTAAAAAGTGGAAATATGATTTTTATTAATATTGGATTATTCATAAGATTAAATCATTTCGACAGATTGGTAAAAAGAAAATTAATAGGGGTATGAGCCGAATTTATATATTTATAACATGTTTTTAATCACTTTTTTTTTTGTTATCTTTATTTTTTTTTTTTCATATTTCTCAATTTTACTAAACAATACTTTTAACCTTCTCATCTTTCTCAATAAATACGCCAATATAATTTTTATCTTTACACTTTTTATTTTTTATTTTCATTTTATTTTACCAACCAAAGTTTAAATTAAAATTTTAAAAAAAAATCCGGTCAAATATTCTTCTGCACACCTGCACATGTGACATTGGACTAGAAAGCCTATTATTGTTATTCTGTCCATTTGAGAAAGTGGATTTGAATCTTATTCTTTAAGGAGCACTAACGAATATCATTAAATGGCGCTTATTTTTGGCATTAGTTTTGCTTAAGGTCCTAAAAGTTATGATTTAAAATTAATTGTCAATATATAACTGAAAAATGAATTTTTTTTTTATTATACTTCAATTTCATCAAATTGTTATTTTATCTTTATTTTTGTTAATTTTTAAACAAAAAGTAATGAATTTAAAATATTTTGTTAATGTAAACGGTAAACTTTTATCGATTTTGTTTTTTTTTTAAGTATAAAATTAAAAATAAAATGATAAAATGAATAAAATTAAAATTCAAGATCAATTAATAATCTCTAAATTAATCTTTATGCTCTAAAAGAATTCCTACATTGTAAATACAAGTGACGGGAATATAATCTATTAGGAAATAAAGGGACCTGATTCGAGATAGACATTGATGCCCATAAATATAGGTTCTTTCGGCAATTTGATCTAAGCTGTAAATTAATATATACATAATCAATTTTAAAATATTATGTATTTATATAAATTTTGATATATTAATAATTTATATTATATAAATTTTAATTTACTCATAAACTTTTATTAAATTTATATTATTTCTTATATCATATCATATTTTATATTATATTTTAAATATTTTATAATATCATATAATCATAGTATTTAATTTATATATTCATCTCTTTAATTATACAATTTACCTAACCAAACAGACTAGTCATTTTACCACTGAAGTGGGCTTTTGATTCAATTCTTTTTCGACCCCGCAAATCGTCTTTTGACTCCTCACTTTTATCTTTAGCCTCACATATCTAGGATACACCCTATACCGCATTTTGTTATTTAGCTGCCTCTGGCGGTAATTCTTTCATAATCATTTTTTTTTTCAATTTAAAACAAGATTCGTTAGAAATAAATATATATTTATCTAAATTTATGTATAAAACTTATAATTAAATTTGTATTCTGAATTAAATATCATCGATTTAATA
This sequence comes from Adansonia madagascariensis, assembly GCA_038381835.1. Lineage (NCBI taxonomy): Eukaryota > Viridiplantae > Streptophyta > Magnoliopsida > Malvales > Malvaceae > Adansonia > Adansonia madagascariensis. Next base: position 14,095 of record JBBYHL010450057.1, on the reverse strand, counting down.
AAAAAATTAACACCAAAATCAAATTTAATAACAACAACAATAGCAATGATAATAATAATAATAAGAACAACATAAGATTTAAGATATATAAATCATTTTATACATTAACTCAGATTACATTCCTTTTTTAAAACACAATTTATTTGTATAGTAAGGCATACATATATAAATGATAGTTAGAAATCAAAAGTAAAATTATAAAAAATATAAAAAATAAATGATATTCATGTACTCAATTTTTAATATAATATATTTTAAAAAAGATAATCAGGTAAACTAGATTTTTTTTAATTTCACAAATGGTATTAAGAAACTGCCACATCTTTAGTGTATATTGAAAAAATAAAAATAAATAAATTAAATATGTAGCAGTTTTTTAACTTCTTTTGAAGTTAAAATACTTCACAACTAATATACCTAATAATCATCCTTTAAAAAAACTTATTTTTAAATAAAATTGCCAATTTTCCTTAACAAAACTACTTATTCTTCAACATTTTTTCATGTAATCTTTTTTCCTTTACACCCAACCTACATAATATATTATATATGTTTAATTATATTTATTCATTTCCTTGTTACAATTATGAAAGTAAATATTTTCAGGTATCTCCCACCTTATACTGCCTTTTTACCTACTAAATACCAGAAAAAGGATCCAGGGAATTCCAAAGCAAGCGAAAATGAAGCAGCCGAGAAGAACATTTGGGAGTGTGTTTTATTCTCTCAACTCTCATACTTAGCCATCTTCATCATCTTGATTTGCATCACAGAAAGAGAAAAATTGAAGGAAGATCCTCTCAACTTCAATGTCCTCAACATCACCATAGAAGTCATAAGGTAAGCCCTTGTCTCCTTACTTTAGATTCTCTCATTCCTAATCAAATACAACAATTAGGGAAAAATATTTGTTGATTAATGAGCAAAGAAGATGTATCCCTCAACTTAAATGTCTTCAACATCATCACCTTTGAGCCATCTTAGCTAAATCCTGAGCAAATATATTGGTACATTCCTTAACACAAGCACAAAAAACAAATAATACATCTAAAGTTAAATGCAAAAACTTATAAAATAACATAAAAGCAATCCCTTAAATGATTCCATTCTTCCTAACACAAGCACAAAAGAATAAATAACACATTCTAAGGATATATTTAAAATTTTATAAAATAATATAAAGGAATCTTTTGATTAAGTGTCCATTGAGGGCTACTATAGTGAATAAAAGCAGATCAAAAGATAAACATTAAGTGATCAATAAAGGGCAATTTAGTAAACAAAAATAAATTGGACAAACATTTAGAGGGTAGTTTTGGTAATATCTAATAAATTGGAGGATAATTATGGCAAACAGTAATCAAATTAAAGGCAACACCATTAATGAACCTCTTATCTCACACCACCATTGCCAAAACCCATTTCATGACCACCACGTCTCAAAACAACATATTCAACACCCAAAAAAGGTTTTTCATGCTTCCAAGCATTCTCTCCCTCCATTAAGCTGATATCTATCAGTTAAGCCATTACTAATTTAAACAAGCGCGATAAAAGGACATTATAATTCAATGCTTTAATAAAAATTGATACTTGGGATCCTCTTCCACCCATCTAAAATAAAATGTCATTGGCAACAAATGGGTGTTTAGAATTAAGAGGAATCCTGATGGATCTATTGACCAATGCAAGGCCAAATTAGTCGCCAAAGGCTTTCTTCGTCCAAAAATTGATTTTACCGATACATACAATCCTTTCATAAAGCCTACTACCATCAGAATAGTATTACGTATTGCTTTGGCCTCTACTTGGCTAATTCAGCAGTTAAATGTCAAAAATGCCTTTCGTCAAGGCAAACTGTTTGAGGAAGTCTACATGGCCTAAACTTCTAGTTTCATGCAAGGTTATTTATGGTCTGAAATAGGCAAGTAGATCATAGTACTAGGAGTTGATCTTCTTTCTCTTTAGCTTTGGTTTTTAGAATTCAACAGCGGATGTATCTTTTTTTTTATCTATTTCAAAGACTATCATGATATCTTTTTTGGTCTGATGAATTACTAGTCACAAGGAACAACACTACCATTATGAAGGATTTTCTTCACCAATTAACTCTTAAATTCTCTGACCGTAGACCATTGTATTACTTCTTGGGGGTTGAGGTAATTCACACTTCTAAAGGCATTTTCTTTTTCAACACAAATATATTCAGGATGTCTTAGAAAATTTTGACATGTGCAAGAAGTTCTTACTCCTATGGCTACAAATGTTAATTTTCTTCTACGGTGGCACTAAACTAGTAAATGCCATTGCCTACAGAAAGTTCATTAGTTCCTTATAGTATCTGTCTATTACAAGACCTAATATTGCCTCTTTATCAATAACTCTCCCAGTTTATACATGCTACAAGTTAGACTCATTGGTACAACTCAAAAAAAAAAAAAAATTCTATTATACCTTAAAGGTACAATTTGTTATGGACTCTTCTTAAGAAGCATTCAGCATTGACGTTCTCTACAATTATTGATTCAAACTAGAAAAGTTCTCTGGATGATAGACAATCAACTTCAACATATAGTTTTTTACTTAGGAGGCAATCCAATCTCTAGGAAATTCTCCAAAGAAAGGTTAGTGGCTAGATCTTCAACAGAGGCATCGTATCAAACTATTGTTAATACCACTATCAAACATGTAGATGGTCTCATCAAACCTCTAGCTCGACAACAATTGTTGTTCTTAATGTCTAAGATTAGTGTTGCTAATGGCTTCACCATCTTGGGGGGGCCAGTGAAGGATGTTCAAACCAGTCAACAAAAAAAATATTTTGTAAAGCAATCTCATTGATTTAAGAAAGTAAGACATATCAATCAAGGATCAGAACTGAACCATCAACCTTCCATCATATCCCCAAAAACAAGTTCTAACAATGTTTTCAATCTTCCATCATATCCATAGAATTCAGCTCTTTTGATTTCTCCATTATAAATACAATGCTTATGCACTATATATGTATTGTGAATACAAAATCAATGAAAACTAAGGCATTTTTTATAACGTCCAATAGTCTTTATACATCCAAAGCCTCTTCCTTTTACCCTTTTGCCATGGCCGCAGTAAAAAGTTCATAGAAGACAAAGATCATCAAAAGACACCATCCAAGGACAGACAATACTCTAAGCCTACCCTTCTAAGACCACAATAAAAAATATATATGTTAAATGGAGTCACAATGACGACTCAAAACACAACAGTATACCTCCAAATTAATTCCTTTTTCTTAAGAGCTGCAATTGTAGGTAGAACTTCTTATACGAGACGCCACATGAAATACTTGACCTTCAGCACCACATTGGCAATTTAGAGTAGCATCCATATAGGCAGCTTCGCTATAGCATCAAGCTCCCTCTTGCAAGCAATCATCTGGCCACGTAATAAGCTGATTGGACAAAAATTTGTCTAGTCAAAGAGCTTATCTAGATCAATTTATCTGGAGTTGTACTACGGCTGAATCGTGTATGCAAGACAATCTCAACAACTTCGTTGGAAAATGATTCATGCACCATGTTAGCTTTCTGGCATCTCCTATCTTTGTTATTTAGATTTGCAACTAGCATCAAAGTAGGTTATGAGTTTGGAAAAGAAAATTGGAAGCCCAATGCTTTTTAAGCCATTTGTCCCTCCAAACTTCAAAACTCATCACCAAGCTACCATCTCCCTTCTAAAATTATTCTAGTTCACATAAAAGATGGATTTTGTACCTCTGCTCGGTGCTCGCTTTCATAGGAGAAGAAAAGGAAAATATGACAACAGTGCATCATTTTGCCTGAAGGTTAAGTTCAAAACTCCAAAGTACTTAAATCCTAAGCCCTTATCAAGTTTGGAACAGAAAAGAAATTCCCAGCTCTTCCAACGTATTCTTCTTTTAGTCACACTCTCTTCCCACGAAAACCTTGCTATAAGCATATTTAAATCATGGCGGAAATTCTTTGGCAGTTTGAAACAGCTTCAGACATGAATAGGGATTATTGAGCAACCGGTTGGATCATTGTGGCCATACCAGCCTAGGATAGCAATTCAGCCCTTCATTCTTGGATTCGTGACCATATATCCTTTTATCCCGAGGCTTGCTAGCACACATGCAAAATATTCATCACTTCATTTACAATCACCCACGCTTGCTTGACAGAAAAATAAACTATCATCTGCATATAGCAAATGGGCTACATTAGGGCCTTGTCTTGCAGCTGCAACCCCTTGAATAATATCCTTTCTATCATTCCTCATCTTTCAATAAACTTGATAGCCCTCATGTCAAATAAAGAAGAAATAAATACGGTGAAATCGGATCCCTTATCTGAGTTCCCTGATCGGAATATATATATTTTCCATCCAAGTAATTAATATATCACGTTAATTTTGCAGCGCTTATGGGAATGTTGGTTTCTCAACCGGTTACAGCTGCGAGAGACAAGTGAAAGCTGAAAGCTGGTGTAGAGACACATGCGCTGGATTCGTAGGGAGGTGGAGTAACATGGGAAAAATAATTCTTATTATTACAATGCTTTTTGGAAGGCTTAAGAAATTCAATATGAAAGGTGGTCAAGCCTGGAAACTCTAGTCATCAAGGTGTACTGGGCCTATCAATAAATTAAAAATCATGCCCGAGAAGCTTTATTCTCAACTTAGCTTTAAAATGTTACAAACTGTATAATACTATACAAGTAGTAAGCTTATGGAGTATGCAGATGTTTTCCCCCTTTGAAAATCAATATATACTAATGCTTATCTAGAAATGATCTCATGGTGCAAATAGAAATAATTTTTATGGTTCATATATTTTTCTAGTTTAATTAATCTTATCTTAATGCAACTTCTTCGGGAGCTATGCAAGGAAGGCAGATATGTACAATCGTTAGGAATGATTAAAACATTTATGAAATATTTTCACAAATATTCTATTATAATAATATGTAAAATATTTTATATAATAATATGCATTATACACAATTAATTTTATCTTAAAATTCGTCACTGAGCTGTTGGCAAAAAAAAAAAAAAAATCACTGAGCATTTCTACCCGATTTATATTGAAATGAAATTTTAAAGTTCAAATTTTATATGCCATACAATGTCACTTGTTAACAAAATGTAGATAATTTTTATTGATTTCGATCTTGCCAAATTACTGATGATTTTTTAGTGTTTAATAATTTTATTTTATTAAGTGTTTGTTGTATGTTTGATCTGGAACTCAATGCTAGCTTTGTGCTAGTTTTTTAAAACCTTTTGGTTGTTTAATAAACTCTTTAACTTAGGAAAAAAAAGATGATTTCAAGATTCGAGTTCAATTCAAGGTAATCATATCATATTAGTAGGTGTATTGTTTTTTATTTGTTTTGATACTAATACATATTATCATCAAGGCATTTCAATGTATTATTTCAGAATTGTGGATATTTTCAAGTTTTTTTTTACATACAGTCCATTTTTAAGATGTCTAGTAAAATATATATTATATAATATATTATATACACATACAAATATATTTCCATTAAATTTATTTATATATTTATATACAAATATAAAATTTAAAATTACAAATATTTAATATCTAAAATTTTTAAATATAAAATAGAGAAAAATATAAAAATCTTAGAAATAAGTAAATTACTGTTAATCACTTTTATAGCTTATATTTAATTTTTGATCAAATTATGTAAAAAATTGTCATGAGAGCAAAAGTATTAGGAATTTATTAAAAGTATCAAATAAGTGAATAAAAATTAAAAGTAATAACATTAATACATCAAAACCTTGTAGATTGATATAAGATATTTTTTATTTGCATCAATCAATATAAAAATTAAAACGATATAATACTAATACTATGCAAATTTTCTTCAAAACTGTATATATCAATCGGAACCCCACTACCATTGATACCATATAGTACCAGCAATCATGGTTCAATTTCATTTTTTAGTAAATATTTTGACCATTTTATTATGATTATTTATATAATTTTTTTATTAATTTAGGTCCTGATTAGAAGAGAATAGGCTAATTCACGATTTCAAGATTTGGATCAAGTCATGGAGTTCAAATTCACTTTTGCTAATTATTTTATCATTTTATTATGGTTGAAGCATTTACAGCTTACAAACCCAACTTGCTGCACCTGCTGTTAGGCTAAACCGAATTTGATTTTAAAAATTATTTTTTAAAAAATGTCAGTTTCTGATTTTTTAAATATTTTTATATTAATTTTTGTTGAATTACCTTTCGATTAGTATTTTGTTTGTCACTTAAAATTTTCAAACATGCATAAAATAAATTTAGGAAAGCGAACAGTATGAAGTTGTCCCTTGTTTTCTCAGTCCCAGTTAGATTTAAAAAAATTTTTAGATTACCTTCCCAAGGCATTTAAATGAGTCAAGACATGCGCATTCAGTATCTTAACAAATTTTTAAGTCACGTACGGATCCCACTGGGCTAGGATCAAGGACCAAACATTTTTTTAAAAAATGCAATTTAATCCATTCATCAATTTTCCTACTTTTAAATAAAAAAATCCATCCTTTTCGTCAAGAACACACCAAAATTATTTTATTTTCTAAAAATTACCAAGTATATCATCCACATCTATTGTTCAACCCCGATTTCCCAAAATTTCATCAAAACTCAAAATTTTCACTTTCTCATTGGTCTCCCGGAATTTTCATTTTAAACATAAGTTTTCATGCCTTAAATGACCTCTTAAATGACCAATAAGTCCAAACACGTTCAAAATTGTTAAATTGGTTTTTTTTATAACCGATGACAACTATAAAATACATTTTCCATCGAACCTCCTTTCGTTGTGTTTGTATGTTTTATTTTTCCACAATATTTATTGTATTTATTTATGTCTTACTAACACGTTTCCTTTAATAGTGATAATTTTGTATTCATCTTTCAAAAATCTAATTTTTAAAAATTATCAAGTTGATATTTTGTGTTAGTACCCCTCCATTACTTGACACGAAACAAGATGTTTCGTGTTAATGTCCTTCAGTGTTGGACATGAAAATTATCTTACCAAAACTGTATGCTTCTCCATCTCTTTAGGTTACCCAGAGAAACTCAAATTTATCTAGAAAACCAAGATTTTTTGCTTTCCAAAACTGTATCACAAAGAGGGGATTATACAAAGATAATGACTATTTAAAAACAAAGAAAATTGAAACCAAGATAAATTATGCTAGATGGTACCAATTTAAGGTGATGTGAGGGTGTTAATCCTTCCTACGCATAACTAACTCTTAGACCCTGTAGTTGAACGTAGATCATAAAATTGAATCTTTGAGTTTCATAACTCGAAGTATCGGTTTTAATAGGTTTGTGATCATATTTAGCCCAAGTGGTCAATGGTGACTCTAAGCTTTTGGCCACTTTGTGGTGGCCATCAAAGGTCGATCAGATGAGCGATTCATCCAATAATTTTTCCCAATCTAAATAATAAGAAACACTTTCTTCCCTATTGTATCATGCCAAATCTCAATTGAGGATATATTTTAAATCAAGTGCCCTTTCCATCGTCGGGGGGTACCTTATGAGAGTTATGATACCTTAACGCTGAAATTGGGCAATTGGAGCTATTTGTTTCAAAATTTCCAAGACTTTTCCATTTTATTCCCATGATTATTGCCCGAAAATAATTCTAGCCATGAGTGGTTAGATCTTATTCTAAATGAAAATAGGTCTAATATATAATTATTTTAATTTTGGGCCATTTTTTATTTTAATGCAATTAGGATTTTATTTTTAGATTCACTAAAAGTGGCCTAAGAATGGAAAAGATGATAGAAATGAAAGATATTTTAAGGGATAATTAAATTATATCAAGCGTAAATATGGCCACCACGAATGGAAATTTTGTTATTAGGAAGAAATAAGTGGAAGAATAAGCTAATAAGAGGCTTGTGTAGCCTTAAATTAAAGGGACTCTAGCCAATCAAAAATGGAATACACATAACCTAAGACAAGGGGGGCCAACATCAAAGAGAAAAGTTAGAAAAATACACCCTTGGAAGGGCATAAAGTGGCAATAATTACGGCATTTTATGGGCCCCTCTCTCTCATTTACTGAACAGACATGCTCTCTATTCATCACCTAAAGAAAAATTCAAGCAAAGAAAAATAAATAAAAAAAAAGCCAAAAGGTTAAAAAAAGAAGATGTTGAAGTTATAAAGCTTTGAGGTATAATCTTCTTTCTTTTCTTGTTCTCACTTATTTGTATTACATGTTTAGCATGAAATACAACATCTAGAAGCCCTCTCTACATGTTTTGGCCATCCCCTTTTTACTAGGGTTCCTTGCATTTTTCTTTGGTTTTTTTCATCATCTTGGTGATGCCTATTGCATGTTGCTTCATATCCTAATGATTTTGAGTAATTAGATTGCCTTATATGGTCCTTGGGATTTTTAGCAACCGTGTCTATTCATGGTGATATGCATTACTTGATGGCTTGGATGAATATAATGCATTTCATGACAACTATGTTCATTTATTATGCCGTGACATATTTTTGGTGATATGTGCTATTTGATGTGCCTTAGTTCTTGACATGGTTGATGAAATGTTTGTATGATTGAGTGAAAATTTTGATTTTTGAAAAAACTCCCAAAGATAAGGCATTATTTAAATAATAAGCTAACTATGCCTTATGCTTATTCTATTATTTTATCAACTAGAGTATATCAAACTCTATAATGTTTAGATTCATGGCTGGAAAAAGGCCAAAATAAACAAGTTCTAAAGTCATTTTAGATCGATTTTTAAGTCAATAACTAGGGAGCTATGTTCCTAAGCCTTGTGTGATTAATAGTGAATGACATTATGAAATGTTTAGCTATTGTTTAGGGATATGGCTCCGAAAAATGGCATCTTCCACGCCTCATGAATGCTCAATATTGGTATTCCATAAGGCAAGTGCATTCGCTCAAAGTTGGAGACCATTTGAATGCTTAATGGCCATTTTGGGATCTTTAATTGATTTATTGCATGGTTAGTGCATCGTCTGGGAGCCATCACCCCTTGGACCTGGAACAGGCTCACTAACTTATTGTTACAAACCCTTGAGTTTGGACATTCAGATGTTAGGTCCATGTTTCTCGAAAGGCACTTTGCATTAATGTGATCAAAGGCTTTTTTCCCTTATTTTACCTATTGGCAGTAGAGTATGATGGATTAAAAAATTGTTTTTGCTCATCAACGATATTTTGGAATTTTTTATGGATTTTTCCTTTAAATAGCTCTAAGGAATCTTTCCAACTAGTTTTGGTACATGATTTTTTGAGTTTGTATGAGGGAATTGTGAATTTTTCATCACACATTGTTCATAACCCTCGAATTCAGCAATCAACCCCAATGATATTCCATTTTCGATGATTAAATGATTTTTTTTTCATCTTATATCCCATTACCTTTCCAATGGTATATTCTATTTGATTTTTTGAGCCTGAACGGGTTTGTGACAATTTTTCCATGAACACTACACTAATTCCTTGCTTCTATGGCTAATGTTGCGTTTCAAAAAATAATTTCCTTTTCAAAATGATTTTATGGAAACTTTTAACCATTTTTAGGTGAAATCTCATTAAATTAGCTTTCTAACGACATATCATTTTCCTCATTTGTGTCCTTTTGATCTTTAATAAATTCAAAAAGTTAAACAGTGTGAATGATCCTTTATTTTCCAGAATTAGTTATAATTTATGATTTTCGTGTTTTCACTCTTTCAAGATGTTTGAACACCTTGGAATGAGCTTGGTTTGTTTCGTTGGAGCAACATGAGGCATGCATAAGTCATTTAAAGTTTAGCTTGAGGCTCATATGTTTTTAAAGAAAATCAATTCAAGCTACTTTAGAAACTCCTCTTTAACTTACACATCAATTTTCACCCTTTTTCTCAAAAATTTTAGAAAAGTGTCTTATTTTACAATTATTAATAAATATTATACAAATTCTTAATCATTTTTGTTTTTCAACCTTTTTTTGAAAAGTCCCCAAAAATCAAGGTTTTTTTTTTCCCTTTTGATTTTTCTAGATAATTACATGTTGTAAGCAACCTTTCTTGCTTTTTAAAAATGACAAATGATTCCATAGAAATTTGATTAAATATTTTCTAAAAAGAAATTTAAGATAATATTTTCAAGTTGGGGCTTTCATCTCAAGTCAATTGCCATTTCGATGGAGAAGATGTTAAGGGTTGTCTAATAAAAGAAATATCTTTTCAAATCCAGCCCAAAAATTAATTTTAATAAAAGCTATGTTTTGCCTCATCGTAAGAGCATAGTGAACATATGATTTATAAATCATAGGTTACTTATTTCAAAATTTATCCAAGCATTTTATGGGATTCTAATTAAACACCAATCATTAAAATCGAGAAAACTAAATCTGAAATATTATAAGACTAGATAATATCGATTCAACGCATCAAAGGAGTGATATTCTATTCCTATGTGTAATCGACTTCTGAACCCTATCTTTTACTATGGTTTTTACGTAGACAATAAAATCAATCCTTTTATAAATGAATTTTCAAAATTTAAAGGATTAGTTTCAATAGGTGTACCTAGCCCAAAAAGATCGATGGTAAATCTCATTTCTCGACTATTTCGTAATAGCCATATGCAAAGTTTGACAAGCAATTCACTCTGATGATCAGCCCTTATTCCAAATGAGAACTTTTTTCCTAAAGTCAAGATGTTCTCAGGATTTGCATTCCAAATAGGCACATTGCAACAATGCCAATGATCTTTCTCTTTTTGTAAATCATGTTTCAGCTGATATTTCTCTTGATGATTTTTTCTTACAAAAGTGTTGGAAATACTTACTTATAGCATGGGAATGATTTATGATCTTTGTAGTACACTAGGATGGAAAAGAGTCATTGAAAGCTTGAATATCGTGTTCTATGGTATCAATCCCGTGCAAAAATATCAATACTAGGATATATGTTGTGTGTCAAGTACCAATATTGGGATCAATACTTTTTTGCCCTGCAAAATGTGTTTAGCTACTATTTGTAAAGTGTTGATATTGGGATTGATACTTGCCGTATATTTTCGTAAGTATTTTTTTGCTTTTCAAAAAAGGTTAAATTGTCTCAAAATCATTTAAAACACAAGTATTCATTTAAGAATATATATTTTGGACAAAGCTAAGAAGTCTAAAGTATTTTTGCAGTTTCAAAGTATCTTCAAAAAAATTAAAGAAGCATTCTCATTTCAAAACATTTATAATCAAGCTAATTAAACTCAAAGTTTTGTTGTATCAAAACTAATACAGCTAACATCTTTTTTCTCATCCTGCATCATTTTCTTTAAATAGGAAAGTCTGTCACTAAACCTTGAGTGGTTGACTACAATTCTGTGTTCCAAAAGCCAAGTACCATTTAAACTAACATCTCTCCTTTCATCTTCTAAGTTCATAAATCGTACAAAACTAAATTTTTTTCCAAATGCACTCCTTTTTCTAGGGACGAAAACATTTAGAACCCCACCATGATGTCAAAAATTATTTTGTAATCATCTCTAGTTAACCTTGATTGGAATGTTGTTAACAAAAATATTTAACAAAATCCCATATAAGACAAGCTTGGGCAATATTTGAGTCCAATATATTACTTCTTGTATTCAGTTATAACCTAGCATCCAGACCAGATGAATAATAACAAAAAAAAAATGCTTGGAAAATTGTTATAGGAAAGTCTTTTCGATTATAGTACTAAATATTTCTCAAGTTATGGCTAGGAGTTTCTCAAGTTGTGTCTAGGTTTCTAGGTTTCCTTTTTAATGATCTTTAAGGACGGAGCATTTCTTCGCATCAGGTTGGTATATTCAAGATTTTATTCTCGGAGTACTCACTATAAAGATCAAACCTTAATTAATAAGGGAAAAAAACCCTTTCTTTACCAATAGACTAAGGGTTAATGAAGACGTGGAGAAGTACTCGCTATTAGTTGATATGTAGAGATTTTAAGGTAAATCAAAATGTTTATATCATTTCAATTTGCTTAATATCGATATATACTAATATGCACTAATTGACACAAGATTTTGATTTCTTTTAAAAATTACTTATCTGATTTTTTTGAAACAAATAATTTCTAATATTTATCCTATGATGATAATTTTAATTTTTTTAAAGTTACATTTAAAAATAAAATATAATTATTAAATTAAAATATTAAACTTAATTAATAATAATTTACTGAACATTTTTAATATTTAATATTTACTTTTTTTATTTGATGTTTAACAATTTGGGATATTAAAATTTATAATTTCAAATTTAATATTTACATACAAACATATATACAAGTAACAAAAGTATATTTGAACGTGTTAAGAATCAATAAAAGCTAGTTATATGTTATATTAAAAAATACTTAAAATTATTTGATCAACCTCAAACTTACGTTGAACATTATTAATACTTTAACAAAAAATAGTACATCCAATAATACAACCTTAAAAGTTGCCTTAGTAGTCTCTTATACTTAAGAAGCAATTTCTAATCCCCATTGCAGGCCTCTAGGTTATATGTTGCGCATGCATCAACTGGCAGCTTCGAAGCTAGAGTGGAAGAAAGGACCCATCAAAATTCCATTCGTTTAGTGTACCACATACATATATATGTGTGTGTGTAGTTGTCTGGATAGAAGTAGCTAGAGTGGAAGAAAGGACCCATCAAAATTCCATTCGTTTAGTGTACCACATACATATATATGTGTGTGTGTGTGTAGTTGTCTGGATAGAAGTTATCGGAGAGTGAAAGTGAACCATACACGTAAATGAAGTGGCAACCGAAAGATTCTTTTATTTGCGCACGTTGGAATCACAGCTGAATAAATAGCCACATAAGTACTGAAATCCCTCCAAGTTAGGTGAGGGATCTTATATATACCCCCACTCAACCACAATCAGCTATCAGACAACCTTTTTTCATGGTACAGATGAGGAGCATTATCTGGTTTGGTAGGAAATTGGAGCGTTCCAGTAGCCATTTAAATACCAATGCTGTATGCCTCAACCAATCCTATCGTGGTTTGATTTCCTCCTGTTTTCATTTCTTGTTCTTCAAAGCGAACCCTTCCGGGTTGAGCTTGCTTATTTCGTAGTCCTTTTTTTGATTGACCACGGGGCTCTGAGTATGTCAAAGCCAAAAACCGGCTCATTTAGGCCTAAGAACATTGACGTGTTCTTCACTTCTGTGTCAGCAGCAACGGTTCAAGCATGTCTGCAGTAGAAATGGAGGCTTTCTCCAATACCCAACTTATCTTTGGGATTGTTTTGATGCTGGCAGGTGGGGAGGTGTTCACTTCCATGCATGGACTTCAGCTGGCAAGGTCCAGGTCCTGGAAACAACAAAGTCCTGATAGCGTCGCCTACTACTCCTTGACCTCAAAAAGTATTACCAATCAAATAGAGTTGGGTCCAGTTACTTGCTCAACCTTAGAGAATGAGAAACCTGACGCTGACTTAGAAAGTAACATCAAATCGTCTTCTGATACTGAGAGTCTGAAGCATAAAGGTAGAGCTACTAGGTATTTGGGGTATGTGGCATTAGGGTATCTCTTAGTAGTCCATTTATGTGGTTCTAGTTTAGTTTCTATGTACGTGAGCCTGGTTCCAAGAGCAAGAAATACACTCGAAAGCATTCAGCTACAAACATTTTCAGTCTTCACCGTCGTTTCTATGGCTTTCTGTCTAAAATGAGAGCATGGTAGCGTTCAAGAAGAATTCGGGTCTTCTATTGCTGCTGATTCCACAAATTCTTCTTGGGAACACATTGTATCCGGTTTGCCTACGACTATTGATATGGCTTTTAGGCAAAACCACAGAAAGGGAGGAGCTCAGTTACATCTTGAAGAATCATAAGGAGATAGACTATAGCCATTTGCTGTCAAGCGTTCATTTTTCTTTTCCTGCTGCCACTGCTTTTGGATTCATATTAGTTCAGTTTATTCTGTTCTCCTCAATGGAATGGAATTCAGAGGCTATGGATGGTCTGAGTTCATATCAGAAATTTGAGGGCTCGTTGTTTCA
>JBBYHL010450046.1:0-16210 GCA_038381835.1 Adansonia madagascariensis | reverse complement strand
GGTGCTAAAAAATAAAAAATGAAAGTGATAAAGTGAGAAGTTATACCAACAAAACTTCACTTTTTGACCAAATAATTTGAGCAGTAGAGATGGCTTGAATTTCTCTCTATTCTTTATTGTTAATAAGCAAGAAAAAGAGAGAAATAATAAAGTTTTGGTTTTGGTATGGATGAGGGTGATTTTTGGACTGTGTAATGGTTGGGAATGAGTGTTTTAGGGCTATTTTTGGGTAGTGAGTGAAGAGCTACGGGATTTGGTTTTCTTGGTGTAGGAATGTGTTTTGGAAGCTAAAAATGAGATGGAATCTAACCTTTTTTAGCTGAGATAGAAGTGGTATACTTATACCTAAATTTTAGAGCTAATTTGGAGGTGCTTTTGGTTATTTCTCAAGAGGGACAAAGTGATGTCAGCTTGGTGGCTATAGAGTGGCTGAGGGAGCAACTTGCTGCCAATGTGATAGACATAGGGTGACTGGTTTAAATGCTAAAATGATTTTCTAGCACATAGGGTGGCTGATGGTGATCTTTGTCAACAAACTAGGGAGCAAGGTGATCATGTGATATTAACCTTTTTGATCTAATTTAGACTTCAAAAAATGTTTTGAATAATTCAAAAGTTTAAATTTGTAATATGATATAGGTTTTAATCTTTTCGGATTAAAATTAAGTTTTTGATTAATAGTGGACAAGTAAAACATGCCTGAATCATGGAAAATTAGTTTGGTTGCTAAAAAATTAGCCCGAACAAAATAAAGTGTCTACAGTTACCCCTTTTTAAGCATTGCTGAGAATTAGGAATAGGGCAAAGATAAATAGACACTATTTTGTCTAGGGTGGAATGATGCTCCCTAGAACACCTACAAAGAAATAAATTGTATTAACTTTGCTGTGATAAATGCAGCAAACCTGATAATGGTTTAAGTGAATTTTGTCATGTTTGTCTCCCTACTAGGGTGTTAAGTTTTCCAAGGTTTGACCCCCTTAGGCAAGTACAGAGTAACGTGGATTTTTTATGTTGGTACCGCCAGCTTGTACGGGCTTCAACTTAAACTTGGGCGCTACCAGCTTGTGTAGGCTTTGATTCAAGTGCTGCCAGCTTGTGCGAGCTTTGATGTAGACTTGCGTGCCACTAGCTCATGTAGGGTTTGACTTGGATTGGGTGCCATCAGCTTATGTGGGCTTTGACTAGGGTGCCACTGACTTATGCAAGCTTTGACTTAGACTTGGGCGGAACCAGCTCATGTAGGCCTTAACTCAGACTAGTTGCCATTAACTTTGTAGGCTTTGAAAAGGTGCCACTAACTTATGGGCTTTTAGAAAGGGTGCCACTAACTTGCGGGCTTTGAAAAGGTGCCACTGACTTATGGGCTTTAAAGAAGTGCCACTAACTTGTGGGCTTTAAGAAGGGTGCCACTAATTTATGGGCTTTTGGAAATAATGCCACTGACTTGTGGGCTTTAAAAAAGTGCCACTAACTTATGGGCTTTTGGAAAGGTTGCCACGGACTTGTGGGCTTTGAAAATGTTGCCACTAACATGTAGGCTTTGAAAAGGGTGGCACTGACTTATGGGTTTTAAAGGGGTGCCACTAACTTATGGGCTTTTGGAAAGGTTGCCATTAACTTATGGGCTTTGAAAAGGTTACCACTGACTTATCCGCTTTAAAAAGATGCCACTGACTTGTGGGCTTTGAAAAGGTGCCATTGACTTTGGGCTTTAAAGGGGTGCTACTGACTTTTAGGCTTTAAAGGGTTGCCATTAACTTGTGGGCTTTAAAAGGTGTTGGCAACATTTTTTGATAAACCCTTTAATATAAGTTTTCTTAACTAAACTTTATGATAATTTCTCGATGAAAGGGTTTTGACACTAGTTCTTGACAAAATTCTTGGCAAAGCTTCTGACGAATGTTCTCAACAAAAGTTTTTAATGATAGTTTCTAGACAAAAATTTCTTAACACTGGCCCTTTGACAGTAGTTTCTTGATAAAAAGGGTTTTGACATGAGCTAATGAAGAGAAAAGAACGTTACCTGAATGACACTTGGTTTGCAAAGCTTAGAGTACTTACTAAGAATTCCTTGGAGGTTCAGTAAACTTAGCTTGGAGTGATATTATAAAAATGATGATGTATGATGGTAATGCGAATGCATGATGTGGAATGCTATCATGATTGCATGATGTGAAGTCTAATACGAGAGATAACCATAGTTCTCCTTGTATATCATTCAAACTCTCATAGGGATGGTGATTTATCTTTAATGTGACTATAAATAAAAATTTTCCTAATCTTGCTGGGGATTATAGGTTGTCCCAGTTCCACGGGGATATGACCAAAAATTTACTCTCAAGAATTTGGATTATTACGTTTCCCGGTTTGAGAGGCTTAATTGTTTTCCTGACAATTGGAAGGCATTATTAACAAATTTAGAGACCATTTACATGATTAGGTTAATGTCTTTGGTTTCAATAGGATTTTGCTAAAATGTATGGGTTGATTTTTGGTTAGATTAAGATGGTTTTTGTTGAGATGTGGCTTGTGAAAACAAAAAAAGGTTTGGTGTATGGTCATGCCAAATAGGTGCTTGGATGCAAAAAGTGCATGATCTTGACAATTAAGGTGTAAGCAGAGTTTCCTGTGCTTTTTTTTTCCTTTCGATGTAATATCAAGATGTCCTGATGCATATTTCAGTTAATTATCAAACATTATTAGTTAAATGACAAGTGTAATATAAAGTGTACAGGGGTTAAAAGAAACAAGGTAATATTTATTCATGACAACAAAGAGACATAACTTGATATATCTTTTGATAAACAAGTTATAAGGTAGCTAGAAAGATGATCTTTTAGGTGAAAGATGTCTCTGACAATGATGACATGGATGTTCTTTAGGGGCTTTTCAGGATCTTTCTCGAATAATGATGTGACCAGTATGAGTTAATCTTCGGAAGATCCCTACGGTTACTTTGCTTTGTTTTGTAAGCGATCTCAGTTTATGCCCCATCAAAATTGATCTTCTCAAGTTGCCTTTGTGGATTTTTAACTATAGTCGGGTCGGTTGCCCAGATGCCTTTTTCATAGTTTCCTCTGGACCCTTTTTATTTTTTTTTTTCATTTTTTTGTTTTTTTGGTTTTTTTCCTTTTTTCTTTTTTTTTGTTTTTTTATTTTTTATGTTTTTTTCATTTTTTATTTTTTGCTCTTTTTTTTGTTAAAGGATGCCTTTTTAGGTTTTTGCCCTCTATGTGTAGTTTTTTTTATGGAATTTAAGTTGATTGGGTTGGACAAGACATTGCCATCCATTTCTATTAAGATTAAGGCCCTTACAGAGAAGGCTTGCTTCATGACATACGATCCTTCCTAATTAGGGGTCCACTTGCCTCGTGCATCTTTATGAATTGGAAGGATCTTCTTTAATACCAAATTACCTAGGTGAAATTATCATGGGCGCATCTTTTTGTCATGGGCTCAGATCATGCATCTTTGATCCATTTGACTATGGCAGATGGCTTTCACGCATTTTTCCTTAATAAGGTTGAGCTGGTCGTATCTGTCCTTGATCCATTCGACTTATTCAAGTTTAGCTTCCATCAAGACTCTGAGAGAAGGGATCTCGACTTGATAGGCAATATAGCTTCCATCCCATAGACAAGAGAAAATGGGGTAGCACCCGTGGAAGTATGAACTAAGGTCCGATAAGCATGAAGTGTAAAGAATAGCTTTTCATGCTAATCTTTGTAAGTCTCGACCATTTTCTCAACTATTCTTTTAATTTTTTTGTTGGCTGCCTCAACTTCCCCATTCATTTTTGGGCGATAAGGGATAAAATTATGATGTTGGGTCTTGAATTATGAGCAAACTGCTTGCATCATTTTATTATTTAAGTTGCTTGCATTGTCAAAAGTGCATGGTTCAGAAGGCCATATCTACAGATCATGTCCTGCTTGATAAACTTATAGACAGTTGATCTAGTGACATTAGCATATGAGGAAGCCTCCACCTATTTGGTGAAATAGTCGATTGCTACCAAGATAAAGTGATGCCCATTGGAAGCTTTAGAGGTGATTGGCCCGATCACATCCTTACCCCACATGGAGAAGAGCCGTGGGGCCATCATAACATGAAGTGGCGCTAGAGGGACATTGATCTTGTCTGCATAGATTTGACACTTATGGCATTTTCAGGCATGATTGATGTAGTCTCTCTCGAGGGTTAACCGGTAATAACCTACTTTCATGATTTGCTTGGCTATTCGATGTCCATTAGCATATGTGCCACAAATCCCTTCATGAACTTCTTCTAGGATCTTTTTAGCTTTAAGAGTGTCAACGCATCTGAGCATTACTTGATCTTGACTCTATTTGTGTAAGATTTTCAATTGAGAACAAATCCCATAGCCAGCCTTCTAATAGTCATTTTATCAGTCTCGATTGCATGTTTGGGATATTGCTAATCCTTGATGTAACGAAAGATGTCATAGTACCACGGTAGGCCATCCTTCTCTTTTTTGACACTATGATAATGAACCAGAGTTGTGTAGATGCTTATCTAGATAGGAGCAACATCCAACTCCTGATTGACTTTAAACATGAATGATAAGGTAGCCAAAGCATCAATTATTTAGTTTTTTTTCTCGAAGTAAGTGTTAAAAACTAATATCATCAAATTCTTTGTTGAGCTTTGCTATCAGCTTCTATAATGCATCAGCTTTGCATCACGAGTTTGCCACTCTCTTTTCAGTTGGTAGATGACTAGGGCTGAATCATTGAACAACTATAATATCTTGACATCCCTCTCAACGGTTGCTTTAAGGCCCATGACACAAGCTTCATATTCTGCGATATTATTCATGTAGTCAAAATTTAGCCTTGCTATGAACGAATAATGACTCCCATCGGGTGACATTAATATTACCCTAATTCCATGTCATAGAGTGTTTGATGCTTCATCAAAATACATCTTCTAGGATAGATCTTGGTTGGAGGCATCTTCATTCTAAAAAATGCACATTAGATGTTCATCTAGGAAGTCAAAATTTAAGGGTTCATAGTTATCTACCACTTGACTTGCCAAAAAGTCAGCTATCATACTGCCTTTGATGGCCTTTTGACTAACATAGGCAATGTCGTATTCAGAAAGCAGGACTTGCCATCTAGCTAGCCTTCCTGATAGTGCATGGGCTTTGCATAGATACTTGATAGGATCAAGCCTTGCAAACAACCATATGGTGTAATATAGCATGTACAACTTAAGTCATTGGCTATCCACACTAAAGCAAAGCATAACTTCTCTTCTGCAGAGTAATTGCACTCTCATTTTGTAAACTTTTTGCTTAAGTAGTAGATTACTTGTTCCTTCTTTCCTTACTCATCATGCTGCCCTAATACATAACCTATAGACTTGTTAAAGACTACCAAGTAAATGATTAAAGGTCGAATGGGCACCAATGATACCAACACTAGCGGGCTTGAGATATAATGTTTGACTTTATCAAAGGCTTCTTAACATGCCTCATTCCACTATCCTAGATTTTGTTTGCGAAAGAGGCAAAAGATGGGGTTGCATTTGTTAGTGAGTTAGGATATGAATCTAGCAATGCAGTTCAATCTCCCTAAAAAGCTTTTCACTTCCTTTTGGGTTTGAAGTGGTGGCATATTTTGAATGGCTTTGACTTTGTCTGGGTTAACTTCAATCCCTTTTTCGCTAACTATAAAGCCTAGAAGCTTACTCGAAGTGACTCAAAGGTACATTTGGCAGGATTTAATTTGAGTTGAAATTTTCGTAGCTGCTTAAAAAGTTTCTGAAGGTTTGTGACATGTTCATCCTTTTTTGTTGACTTAGTAATCATGTCGTCAATGTAGACTTTAATTTTTTTGTGCATCATGTCATGGAATAAGGCTACCATGGCCCGTTGATAGATTGCCCTAACATTTTTGAGTCTGAAGGGCATGACATTATAGCAAAATGTCCCCCACATGGTTATAAAAGTTATTTTCTCCATGTCTTTGGGCGCTATCTTGATCTGGTTGTAGCTTAAGAATCCATCCATGTAAGAGAATAGAGAATTCTTGGTTGTGTTGTCTATTAAAGTGTCGATATAGGGTAGTAAAAAGTTATCCTTGGAACTAGCTTGATTCAAATCCTGATAATCAACACGCATTCGTACTTTGCCATCTTTCTTTGGGATTGGGACTATAGTAGAAATGCATTCTAGGTATTTGGCTACTCCAGTAAACCCTGCATCAAATTGTTTCTTGACTTTCTCTTTATTTGAGAAGCATTTTCGGCTTTATCCTCTTTAACTTTTGCCGGATTGGTTTGCATCCAGGCTTGATAGGAAGCTTGTGAACATGTCTTGATATAACCAAGCGAATACATCTAGATATTCCTGAAATAGGCCTATCAGCTTAGTCCTAGTTGTCAACTTTATTAAGGTTTTGATTTTAGCTTTCTTTCGATCCTCCTAAATGCCTAGATTTATTACTTTCGTTGGGTTTTTACGGGGCAAGATCTGCTTCTCTTCTTGCTCAACTAATCATAAGAGGTCTAGTGGTGTAGAGCTTTCTTCGAAATCTTTTTTAGGGTTAACTTCATTAATGCTAATTGATTGTTCAAAATTGATCTTTAAAGACCCATTAGACACATCCATGTGACTATCATCGAGACACCTAAAAGGGTAAATAACTAAACATTGTAAAAGGCACACACACAACTAAGGGATTTTGGATAAAAATGAGGGCAAAAGAGTAATAAAGACAAAAATGTTGAAAAGTGATACATAATATGGAATAATATATGCAAAAGTCATTTCATTGATAATGTTTGATAAAAAATGCACCTTACATAGGACACCTATCTGCCTTGGGCGAGGGCAGGTAGGTTTTCATTTTTCGACATTACATGAAAGGGATAGGAAAAGTGCAGAGGCTTTTGTCATAACCCTATCATCAAAATTAGGTCTTAGTGGAAGAACATGACTTTTATAGCTTGGTATCTTGGAGATGGAGTTTGTTAAGTGCTCTGTTCAAGATGACCAAAACATCTTTTACCTTTTGCTCTTCTGGTCAGTTTGGATTGATTCGTCCTTCCAAATGGAATATCTTATAGAGAGATGGGAACATTGTCGGCTTTGATTCTTTTTCTCAGTTCAATGATTGTGTCATTTCCTGGTTATAGATCCCCTTTTCTTGCTACTTTTTTAAGTGCATATTGGCCTTGAATCTTAATCCTCTTTTGTTGGCTTGAGTGGTGAGTTACAAGGCTTGAGCCATCCCTTGTAAATTTTTATCAAGCCTCTTTTTGGCATGGGAACCTTTGCCAATGGTCATTTTTAAACCTGAGTGGGTACTCCTTGATAGATGGGGTTTGACTATTGGTGATCTTTCTCCCACAAATGTTGCATTAATTAACTCGAAGGATTAGAAGGATGACTTCGGTGCATCTTCATTAGGCTCTACATAAATATCCTCAATGAAAGCAATGGCAATTATTTCTTCTTTAGCCCCGATGGTGACTACTTTGTCATTTATCATAAATTTCAGCTTCTGATGGAGAGAAGATGGGACGGATCTGGTGGAGTGTATCCATGGCCTACCTAATAGGCAGTTGTAAGAAGGATTAATATCCATAACTTGAAAATCCACTTTATACATACATGGGCCTATCTAGAGTTGGATTATGATATTTCCAATTACTCCGCTACATGTTCCATTGAAAGCTCGGACTATGGTCTGGCTACTAGTGATGTTGACTGATCGACAGGGAGTTTGCTTAATGTAGTCATAGGCATGATATTAAGGGCCTACCCATTGTCTATAAGTACTTTAGGCAAAATGCATCCTTTACAATGGGTAGTGATATACAGAGCTTTATAATTGCCCTTACCTCCGGGTGGGATCTCATCGTTAGTGAAGGTGGTATAATTATCAGCCATGATGTTGTTTACTAGTCGATCCAATTTATCTACAATGAATCCGAGGGCATATATGCTTCATTTAGCACCTTTAGTAATGCATTTTGATGAACCTCTAAATTAAAAAGCAGAGATAGCATAGAAATCTTAGCAGATTGTTTGCTTAATTGATCCACAATGCAGTATTCACTGTGCTTGATGAACTTGAGAAACTCTATGGCTTTTCTTTCACTCACTGCTTCCTTAACTCTTTTAGGCTCAAAATTCTTTGCTTGGGCTTGGGCAGTGTTACTGCTTGGAGATGCATCAACTTTATGTTTTTCTTAAGCTAGGGGAGCATAACACCTACCGTTACAGGTTAGGTGACTTACTTCTGACAGTTCCATTACAGCAGTTGAGGGAGTTAGTTCTCTAATCATCACTACCTAATTTTTGTATTTCTATGGGATAGCTTTGTTGCTCTTATACGAGAATGGTTTAGGTACTTCCACAACTAACTTTGGTGTAGGTGTCGAAGAATTGACCTTGGAACTTGGCCTGCCATAAAGAATGAGGGGTCGGTTTCTCTCGTAAGGTGGCTGCATGTTTTCATCTCCTATCATATTGATAGATTCAGCAGCAGGTGTGATCTCATGATAGCATTCTATCTGACCTTCATTCATCATTCTTTGAACCATGGACCAAAACTCCCTGCATGTTTGTAGGGTATGACCTATAACTATGTGGAAATCACAAAAGTTGTTGAGACTATCTTACAATTTTTCTGTTGCGTTAAGCAACTCGACCTGAATCAATGCTTGCCACACCAAGAACATTGGCATCTTTACATCCTCTATGCTTGCCTTCACTTCATATTTGCTCTTAATGTCGATCATGTTTATAGCTGGCTCAGTATGGTTCGATAAAAGATTGGCAACAAAATTTAGTCCCTGGTTCATCTTGAATTGCAAGCCTTTTGAATTAATTAGATTTTACAAGTCTCATTGGAATGATATGTAGCTCTGAATGTCATGCCCTACTACCTTAGAATGGTATTCATAGTAGGCGTTGGGGTTGTACCATTATGGGTATGGTGGCTTTTTTTTTGGGACATAGATTAGTGCCACCAAATGATTTTGGAGCAAGGTTTGGTAGAGCTCCTTATAGGTCATAGTGATGGGATCAAAATGTTGTCTTTGTTGATTTGCACCTTGATTGCCAAGTGCATTATTGGTTGCTTGATTGGTACTTTAGTGAACTTATAGAGGGTATGGGATTGCAAAGGATGGGTTGTAGGTTATGGCATTAATTGGCTGAGGAGGTATAGTGATAGGGCAAGAATACAATGTGCTTGGGTAGTGAGGGTTAGGTATTTGACGCCATTTTGGCTGAGATGACCTAATATAACTTATGGAATTAGCCTCTCCTTCTTTTTTTTTACTGGTAATAGGCTTCTTGCTTAATCCAAAATTTCCCCGACTGACATTCTACCACTCTTAATGGCTGCGTCAATCATTTCTCTATAGAGGACTAAGTCTGCAAATTTCTTGGTGGCATTTCCTATAAGCTTCTCATAATAAAGAGCACGTAAGGTGTGGATGAAAGTGATTGTCATATCCTTTTCTGTAAGGGGAGGTTGGACTAGGGCTACTTCCTCTTTCCATCTTTAGGCATATTGCCTGAAGCTTTCAGTGGATCTCTTTTCAAAATTCATCAAGGAAAATCAATCTGGCACCTAATCCAACATGTGCTAGTATTGATTTGGAAAGGCCTTAGCCAAGTCAGCCCATGATTAGATTTTCACATTGTTATCTCAATATACCACCAAGCTGTTGCCCCAATAAGGCTATGTTGGAAGTAATGGATGAGGAGCTTTTCATCTTTTTTATACCCGATCATCTTTCATAGGTACATTTGGATATGAACAAAAGGGTCAATGGTGCCATCAAACTTTTCAAACTCCGAGACTTTGAATTTTGGGGGAATGACAAGGTTGGACACCAAAGACAATATTGAGCGTCAAGAGCTTCGAACTTATCACTCCCTTCGATAGCTTGAAGGCATTTTTCCAGTAGTTGGAATTTGTTCACTTCTTCCACAGTCATGGCAGGCTTTTGACCTTCTATTTTCTTTAGTTCCTCATGGTCAAGGGTTATCGGATCTGCTAATAAGACTACTGCAATCATCCCTTGAGTGTCGAGAATAAATTGGCCTGCCACAATGGGATTAAGGTAGATGACCGGCAGAGCCTAAGCGGCAAGTATAGGAGTAGGCTGTTGTTCTTGTCTAGTTTCACCTTAGACAGGTTTTGGATTATTAATAAGGGGACTTTCAGCATTGGGAGGATCATTCCTTATTTCAGCAGTGCTGGCTTGTCCTTTTTCTTTCACAGAGGTGGTCATTAGTTCCATAAGTTTGGAATTTGATTCTGCATTTTGTATTGTTGATGAAGCATCTAGTTTTGTGATTCCTTAACCACTAGCTCAAGTCACGCAATACGAGCTTCATGATCACTCTCCAGGATTTGCTTATGGCATCGTGTGCTGTAGCAGTGCATAAGGCAAGGTTCCATGCTTCTAATTGACCTTGGAATCCTTTGCACTTTTATGGCCTAATTCTCGTATTAGACTTTTTTTAAAAAAAAAATGTATTTATTGACGAGCATTTGTAATGCAATGATAAGTTAAGATAATGAATGATTGATGCAATTGTACTAAAAAATGGTGAAATTAAATGTGCATATGCATTGAAGACAATTGATTCTTGGAATGGTTTCATCAATAACATCATTCATTGAGCCACAAAAGGGTTTTCTTTTATGACATGATTACATCTGAAAATATCTAATGTGATTGCATTGTGTAATCACATGATCAAGAAAACCCAACAATCATTGCTCACGATGTCCAACAAGTATGATGTCTCACCTTATGGATCGAGCTTCTTTAATTATGTCATCAGCCTCTCGTTAAGCCTTCTAAACTTGTTCAATGAGGTGCTGATATTGTTCTTGGTAGTTTAGACATGCTTGGTCGATTGTCGTTTGCCAATCTAGTTCGCGTTGCTCAAAAGCACTTATTAGATCATTGATATGACCTTGATGATCCTGAAGAGACTATTCTAACTCTTGGATTCTATGAATGAGGGCTTTATTTTCAATCCTAGTGGCTCTTGCATCTCACATTTGGGCCTCTAGTCTTTGATTCCTTCGTTGGTAGGTGGAAGCTAGAGCACGTGCCCTCGTGAACTTTTCTTTGCTAGTTTTGACTTCCTTTTTTTGCTGATTCAGCTCGTGATTGAGAGTGGCAACTTCCACTTCCCATTTGACTGATGTCTTGCCAATGTGTCGAGACTTGTTAGCTTTTTAGAGTGTCACATAGTCCTTGGTCAGGCTCTCAAGGTCATTTTTGAAGTGATCCCTTTCTTTAAGGGCTTGATCCATTTCACTGCTCCTAAGTAGCCTGATCTTAGAATTTGGTTTTTCAATTGGGATTTGCAGTATCCCAAAGTTGGGTGGTGGCAATGGATCATTGATACAGCAAAGTCTCCATTCATCGCATCCAAGCATGGTGGGGTTTCCTCTCTAGTATCATTCCATACAATGAATCTTATTCCAAACTTGGAAAGCTAACTGGACTTTCGCTTTATAATTAGGCTCTCTGTATTCAAAATCCCAATGTCTCAAGTCTTCAAAGAACAAGATGAATTGCTGGATTGGAACTGACGCAATACCAATAGAAAAGCATAACTAGTATTTCCCCATAATCCCAAGAGCGGTACACAAGTGTCATCTCCACATCTGTACACAATCAACTGAGGGTACACCCATAGGGCTCTCCACATGATTTCTTTATCCTTGACATTTCGTAATTCCTTAACCCGATGTTTTTCTGTCTTATCTTGATGACATTCTTCCTCTAATGCCATGGAAAGAGGACTGATCTTGAAGACAAATTTTTTCCTGACTCTCCATTTCCTAACACAGAGATGACCCAGGAGCCATATCTGGAGCAATGGGGCACACTCAATAAACCTTCATGTTCCTATTCTTTTACAAAAGCTAAGGGTGCAAATGGTTTCGGCGATAATGGCAGAAGTAGGCTTGATGTTGTAACATGGGCAAGAAAAGAAATCTATGATTGTCGCCTCCACATAACCCAAAGTCTTTAGGAATATAACAAGCCCGTAAATTGCCAGACCGTAGACATCTTGAGCTTTTTTTTTTATCAAAAAGATTTACCATTGCCTCTTTCAAGCTAGCCCAAGAGATGCATTCATTGCTTTCTTTTACTTTGACATGACTATCAACCCATGCTTCTATGGCTCCAAGAATTTGCCTCAGCCTTTTCTTGAATGGAGGAGGCGTTAGTGCTTTGCAGTAAATCTAGTCTGACTTGGCCTTTTCTATGTTGAGCAGGGCTATGCACTCATTAATGGTAAGGACCAAATCTTAATGGTTGAAGGTGAATCATCAGTAGGCCGGATTCCAAAACTATGTCGCTACTCGCAACAAGCCATCATCTAACTGAACTCAAAGTAAGAGAGCTATATCCCCGTACATTTTAGTGAAGGCTTTTTTCTCGTTGTTATCCCAACTGTCCCAAATATGCTTCAATTCCCAACAATCATTCTGACGGAAATCAACCTTCACCTCTTTATGCATTTCTGAGACATAGTCAAGCTTTGGGATGTCCCTGTCTTGACATTGGTGACCTTCTGACCATGTTTTGACATTTTTAAAGGACTCGATAGTGGAGATAAATTGTTGCTCCATAAATGATGCCCTTTGTTGAACACCAAACCAGAATAATTGTCCCAAAATGATGATAGCCATGATGGTTATGATGAAATGGTGCATGCACCAAAACAAAAACAAAGGGAAAATAAGTTAATGGAATATATAAGAGATAAATGTAAGGAAATAAAGAATTTATGAACATAAAAAAAAATCATAACATGTCTCAACCAAGGTGGTGAGATGAGAAACAAGATGCGATTTGCCCTTCATGAGGTGATGCAATATCTTATTTTGATGGAAAAATAAATGACCAGTAGCAATAATCGTTCATCGCTATTAGTGCGGCTGCGCATTAAGCCATGACTCGGACAGCATAATGGCTTACAATATAAGACGCTGTGAATGATGGTTTTTGTTTACCGTAATTTATTTATAAAAAGGTTAGCCATCGTTCAAGCAGCACGATGGCATGCCTTGATAAATGATAAAAATGCAGATGCGGGTGACAATTGTATACTCATTATCACCTACATAATTATGGTAATTAAGAGTAAAGGTTAGGAATGTTTCCCTGAGTGACCCTATTCTCTGGGTATTCTAGTAGTGTTCCAGTATGGTTTGACATGGTTTAGCTCGTAGGGCTCACTATATGAGGTTTAAGTTGATGCCTAATTGCTTTTCCGTCTGATAAAGATAGTCGAAGGACCCCGATCCTAGACCCATCACAAGTTTGTCAGAATGGGTTCCATCCATTGGATGTATTTCCCTATGCAAACGCAGAGGCTTACTCATGAGAGACATAGGTAATTTACATCCAAGAAGTTATTGCCATGCCTATGTGGAGGGTTACTCATGAAGGCAGATAGCTCACGTCCTCCTAATTATTGGGTTGTAACCATGCCATGGAGTTTGGCAAGACACTAATGCACATGCAAGTGCATGGTGTGTGACGGGGAAGCAATTAAACCTTTTTGTTTACTTCCGTATTACCATTTTGATTCAACTAATGATTATTCGAAAATAAGACAATCCTGACAATCACATCAAATAAAAGATTAGTTGACAAAACGAAAAAATGGGTCATTGTTAAATAATGCCCGATGATCAAAAGAACTAGGAACCTAGCAAGACAAGGCTAGTTATTGGCCTAACTCTCTCTATTATCCCCAGTGGAGTCGCCAAGCTGTCGTAACATACCCCAGGGTGGATCTTTGTGGATCTATGGGTGCATACGACTTAAAATATTTTTTGACTTGGGAATGTCTTCTTAACAAAGACTTTTCCTTCGTGACGTGATGAGAACAAAAAAGTACAGATTCTTGACTTGTGATACAATGAAGGGGACCACAAGACGAATCACTCATCTTATTGGTCTCGGATGACCATCACAAAATGGCCAACGCTTGAAGTTGCCACCGATCCTTTCAGGCTAGGCATGATCAATGCCTATTCAAACCTATGTTTTGAGTTACGAAACTCAAAACATCGATCCCATGGTCCACAAAATACAAAGATTCGTTGTTTGGGTTTAGGAGTTGGTTAAAAATGATAAGGTACGAACCTCTTCATGATGGCCGAAATTAATACCTTACTAGCTATGTGTTATTTCGATTTTGATTCTTTCTATCTTAACTTATCATTATTTCGATATAACCCTTTTTAATGCATGAATCTTATAGAGATACAAATCTAGGTTTTAATGAAAAAGATTTAATCTCATATACACCCCAAAGAGATGGGGAATATAGAGATTTTCAATAAAATGACCTTTAGATTTTACTTTGAAAATGGAATGTTCCCTCTTGGGCACTGGAGAGATACCCACATAGAACATTACCTTTAATTTTATTTGAAATGATTTGAAAACATGAATGCAAATAATCATCACAAAGAAATCATGCTAGTGAGGTAACAAATGAAGCAACATATCATGGATCATTCAATACAATGAAAAGGAATGGAGTATTAGAATTTATCTCGCAATTGTCATCTATTATTTGGGAATAACCGAATCCACAATTTTCGAGATGCATCTAGGTTTCTTGATTAAATGAGGTTTGTTTGACATATTCATCAGAATCCAAGAAAGAAAAAAAAGATTAATTGTAGTTGAAAGATAGGGTTAGAGTATCCCTTAGAAAAGATGGGGTTGGAGTATCGCCGTGGATGGCAAATAATTTTGACAAAAGAAGATTTTTCAATGTTGACAATTTAGAAAAATGGGGTTAGAGTATCCCCTTGAAAAGTCGAGCTTGGAGCATCCCTAAAAGTGACACATCTGGCACTCTTTAGATAAGTTGAGTTGGAAAATGTAAATTGACAAAACTTTATGATTTAGAAAATGAGTGAGCATTTTGATGACTTTTAGCAAAAGAAATTATTGTGAATGAGGACGGTAAAGGTGTAAAGTATGTTTGTGCCTTGATACAAGTTTGTGGGAGGTCAAAGTATGTTCTCGAGGATGCTCGGGGTCTTATGGTGACATTCGAATGTCTCAAAATGAAGCTCGGGGAAACAACTTAATTTTGACCATAACCAAAAACAGGGGACAGCATCATGCTATCCCGCTTCCCGAATTTATTCTAAATTGGTTTGAAGGCTTTAGAGGGTGGACAAGACACCATTAGAAAGGAAACTCGATGAGGGTCAATCTAAAAGTGTTCCCAATATCCTAAAAAGTCAATTGCAATGGAAATAAATTTTTAAGTTTGGATTGATTGTGCTGCTGGCAGAGCATATAAGGAACAAGGTGTGTCAAAATTTGAAAAATCAACTCGAACTCATTTGGCATCGAAAATTTGCAAGCGATACCTTTATGAAAAGGGAATTTCATGAATCTTTTAGGAAAAATGTTTGAAAATTTTGGAAAAATCATTTAGTGGGTCCAAATAGCCCAACCAGAGTACATGTTCAGATTCCAGAGGTTTTGGACAGTTTAAATTTGAAAAATCATAACTCTCTCATCCGAAATGACCCTGGAGTGAATAAGACATCGTTTTAAAGATAATTCGACACACTTTGAGAGAAAAATATCAGAAAATTCATGAAAAATCATTTAGGATTTTAAAGTGATTTTTCAATTCGGAATAGTTGTGCTGCCAGTAAGGAACAAAGCAAAACATGGGATATTTCTTATTTTCTTTATGTTTAGGGGTCCAAACTCGAGTCATTGACATTCGAACATCCATAACTGAAGGGAAAGAGTGGCATGAGCATCGCAAACTCATTTGCACAGCCCCGAAGTAATTTGGGACAATGAAACAGCCCGTTGATCATGCCACTCAAGGTATTGACTCAAGAACAAGGCATAAACATTTCGGGAACAAATGTAAGGTCATTTTCATTGCAAAATTAGAAGATTTGAGTTTGTTTAACCAAGATTCCAGATCTAAAAAACTTAATTCTCCCCAAGTTATTTTGCTAACATTAAGAAAAATGCTAAATCCATGCTAATCCCCATTGGTTGAGATTAACATGCTTGGCTCAGCGAGATTTTGAAAATCAGTTTTTGATAGCCATCAAACATGCATTTTGACAAGGGGAAGACAACAAACATACAAGGGGATGACACATAACATGAATGGGGATGC
>JBBYHL010450016.1:0-16212 GCA_038381835.1 Adansonia madagascariensis | reverse complement strand
CTTGGTTGTTATATGTTTGAAAGTTTGTGTTTTTATGCATGAAAATGGTGTATGCATGTGTTTTACTTGTTTTTCCACCATGAAAATTTTATTTGCTTGATGAATCCCTCCTTGGCCAAACCTAATCTTGAGTCGATGATGATCGTTTTGGTTAATTTTAGCTTAGAATTGATATTAATATATCCTTTGGTAACAAATGTTAAACTTAGGAACCAAACTGAAAAAAATGGAAACTTTTTGTTCTAACAAATCCCATGTTTGACCAAATCTTAATGAGTATTTATGCCATATTTTGCTATTGATTCCAAGCTGATTTCATGCCTCAATGATGTGTTTTCATGATGGTTTTGGTTGATTAAGGACTAAATTGCAAATGCCTAAAAGTTTAGGTGTTGTTTGCAAAGTACAGTAAAATTATAATTTTGAGTGTATAATGTTTGTATATATTTTTCAGCATGATTTAATGATTTTAGAGATGTATAATCATATGTAGACTTAATTAAAAAAATGTAAAAATAAAAGGGACCAAATAGCAAAATTTTAAGTTTTAATAATAAAATCAATTATTTAACCATATTTTTGGCTTTTAATATTCTTATGGTTATCCGTAAGGGGTATAAAAGTCTTTAAAACTTTTTTTATCTTTTTGGTTCTCCATTAAGGTATGAAATGAAAAAAATAATAATAAAATAAAATAATAAAGGTAATAAATTGAAAATTTTACCCTAAGGGTAAAAAGAAGAGACCGAATCTTGCTTGTAATTCTCTATGTGATTTTTCATGGTTATTTGATTTATTTAATGCTTAATTTTATATTTTAATCATGTTGGGGCCAACTTATAATTTTAGGGAAGCTAAGGGACCATTAGGGAAATCTAGCATTTTTAGGCTAAACTAGTTATCTCTAGCATGAAATCACTATCTTAGAATATTTTAAATATTTTTAGCATTCTATTGTTTCTCCGATAGGGTGCTAAAAATATTAAAATATTTCGTATTCTTTTGGTTCTCCGTTAGGGTAAAAAAATGTAATTTTTGAAAATTTAGGGACTTAACTGTATTTTCATGTGTTAGGTTATTTTAAAATTTAAATCACCCATTTCAGGTATTTAAAAAAATATTTTTAGCATTATTAATCAATTAAGGACTAATATTTAATTTTGAGAAATTTAGGGACTTATTAGCAATTTTCATACTTTAGGTCATTTTTGTAATCTAAATTACCCATTTAGAGCAAGAATCATCATTACTTGTTCTTTGGAGTCCATTACGGATACTGGGATACTCTTATGTCGAAGGTATACCCTAGGGAATTTTCATAATTTTCCTCACTAGGATGCTTTTATGCCAAAGGTGAATGTTTAAGGTTCCTTTGGCCTTTTAAGGTCATTTTTTAGTCCATTAGGGATACTGGGATACTATCAAGTCGGAGGCATACCCTAGGAGCATTTTTGTAATTTTTTTCATTAGGATGCTTTTTTGCCAAAGGTGAATGTTTAAGGTTCCTTTAGCCTTTTAAGGTCATTTTTGAATCCATTAGGGGTACCAGGATACTTTCATGGTGAAGTTATACCCTAAAGGCATTTTTGTAATTTTTCGCATTGGGATGCTTTTATGCCAAAGGTGAATGTTTAAGGTTCCTTTAGCCTTTTAAGGTAATTTTTTAGTCCATTAGGGGTATCGAGATACTTTCATGGAAAAGGTATACCCCAAGGGTATTTTTATAATTTTTCCTCACCAAGATGCTTTTATGCTAAAGGTGAATGTTTAGGGTTCATTTAGCCTTTCAAGGTCATTTTTTAGTCCATTAGTGGAACTAGGGTATTTTCATGTCGAAGGTATACTCAAAAGATGTTTTCATAATTTTCCTTATCGGGTGCCTTAATATTGATGGTAAGCCTTAGCAATATTTTAATTTTCCTTAGAACACAATCTTAAGTAATTATTGAGTGCCTAAGTGTCAGTGGTAAGCCTTAGGAATATTTTAATTTTCCTTAGAACCAAATCCTAAGTAGTTACCGGGTGCCTTAGTGTTGATGGTAAGCCTTAAGGATATTTTAATTATTCTTAAAACCTAGTCTTAAGTAACCATCAGGTGTTTCTATGTCAAAGGTATACTTTAAGAATAGGTTCATTTTTCTTTTTAGTCCTTGGATTCGAATTAGTACTTTAGTGTCTAGACCGAGTCATGGTCCTTTATTTTTGTTTCAAATAAAATTCATATGTCTTAGTAAGATAAAGGCAATGTCTCAGAGTTAGAGTGATGCATAAAATCATCACACCCATATGTGATAGGGGTTTTATGGATGATTCTGATGATGAGATACCTTTTTCAAAATAGAAATCGAGAATTTTGTACAAATAAAAATATTTCACATTCTGTCAGGTACTCTAGTAAGATGTGAAAGACATTTTGGTTTCTTAGAACATTTTCTGTCCCTTTGGTTTTCAATTGGGGTATAAAAGGGAATAATAAAAACTTTCATGTCCCATTAGTTTTTTGGTAGGGGTGCGTAAGACATTTTGATTTTCAAAATGCAAAACCCAATTTTCTCTCATGGAATAATAAAATCTTATTTTAACAATACAAGAATTGTAATTAAATACCACATATTGAAGCCAGATAAAAATTAAAGTTCAAATTAACCATGATCAATTAGGTACCAATTTTAGGCACCACGAGAGGGTCGATCCTTACTTGTGGCTGTAATCGACTCTCTAACCCTTAAAAACGATGTCTGGTACTTCATAAACCATGAAATTTATCTTTAGGGTTTTTGACCCTTAAAGCATTAACTCCAATAGGTGACCAATCTCACATGGGCAAAACAAATTGTGGCAACTCCAAACAAATGGTTATGTCATGATGACTATTTAGCGTTAAGATAGGTGAATGATTCATCTTAACTATCGAGTCCCCAGAAATAAGATAATATTAATATTGATATGGCCTAAAAAAGAAGAATAAATAGTTTTGAAATGATGATACATCACCATTTATATAGTTAAGGGCCATTTCAGTCGGGTTTGGTCAGGATTCACATCTAGGCCATGTTATGATAGCTTGGCGACTCCACCGGGGAACCATTTTTCTTTAGAGAGTCAGGCCTAAAATTGATCATGTGTTAATTAAATTTTAATTAATCTGGTTTCAATTTGTATTTCATTCTTATTTTGGAAAATTTTTCTTTATGACTAATTTTATTTTTAAGTCAATGTTTATGTATTTTCTCTTTATTTTAAAAAAAAGGTATGCTTATCCCTTTGCACACACTGTGCACATCTACAATAGTTTCCCTTCTGTCTAATGTAAGGACATAAATACCTAATAATTTAGGAGGAGGTGAAGTAGCTCTGCCTTCAGAGGTGTTAGCCTTTGTTTGGGCCAATGAAAAGCTTACCGGGTGTAAAATCCTATGCCCGACCAAGGTATTAGCCTCGTTACAAGCATGGAAGATACTCCTACTCGAATTGAACCTTTTTTGACAAAAATCCATTATGGGTAATTCAAGAACTAATTTAAAGGTCTGACCCAAACCTCATATAGTGAATCTTGGTAGCTCCCCAATTAGTACCATACCCTTACTATAGGTATCACTAAGGTTAGGGACATATGAAGGGATATGCGTACCTTTTTCTTTCTTTATTTGCCTACTTTATTTTAATTGCATCTTTGTGATATTATTTATTGCTTTGTTTTATTATTTGGAATATTTATTTCATGGATACTAACTTGTTTACATTTTTCTTTTCTTGTCCTTCTTGTGCATCATTTATTTGCATTAGGCTATTTGCTTTGGGCCTGGTTTCAGATACAACTAATTTCCATTCTATTTTATGGTGATCCAAGCAAAAGTGGTGGTTATTTCCAGAACTTTTGAAAAAGTCCACACAGAGTTTAAACTGAATCAGAGAAAATTGGGAATGCATACCCGAGGATTTTGTATCGAGACTGTTAAAGATCACACACGTGGATCTCAGACAAAATAATATTTCTGAATTAGTACCTATATGGGAAGGATGGGATAAAGCCTAGCAAACCCAGTTTACAGTAAAATATGGACATATGGACATGTTGTTAAAGATCCACATAGATGAACAATGGTCCAAGCTCTGATAGAATTTTGGGACCCCTCTTACCGATGCTTTTCATTTAATCGCCATGACATGACCCCTACCATAGAAGAGATTGCATCATTATTAGGGTTGGGACAAGTAGAGACAAGACCTATCTACTGCAAAGAGCATAACCCAACAAGTTATAGAAAGAGATTGGTAGAGATCCTTGATTTATCTCCTCAGTCTCTTCACTTTGAACATAAAGGCAATACCACAGTTATTTCATGGCAATTTTTGAAAGAGTATATTAGGGATTAGCCAAAAAAAAAGAAAGCCCTTGATGCATTTACTTTAGCCATATAAAGGTTGGTTTTCTTCCCAATGGTGCTTGAGCATGTGGAAGTAGCGGTGATTAAGCTCTTTGACCTATTGAAGCAGAATATACATCCTACCGTCACCATCTTAGCAGAAATCATTTGAGAACTTAACGCATGTCAGAAGTCAGGTGAAGGCAGATTCATTGGGAGTGCATTAGTGCTATATATTTGGGCTCGTAGCCATTTTTGTGGAGATGATGCCTATAAAATTGACCTTATTTCTTACACTTTATCCCTCTCCAGCATTTTATGGAGAAAGATTGGTCACGGTAGCCGGGAAGAACTTAGCTCTGAAAGAGATAACATGGAGAGCTCCTTGGTTTGCACCTAAATCTATCCTATATATGTTCGGTCAATTGTCATTTGTGCCTTTGCTCGAATTATGGGGTATAGTCGGATATGCACCACTTTCGGTCCTATGGTAATACGGGACTAAGCAATTCATCCCTATGACATTTGATTTGGCTAGTGTGGATTTGGATTATCGTGGGGGAAGGATACAAGAACATGCTTCTAACAACTACCGTACATTGGAAAGAGAGATACGAGTCTGGGCTGCTCTCTTACATAGATCAGACCACTCTTAGGTATGATGCATGGAGATCAATTTGGGGTTATGATTTGATTATTCCAAGCATAGAGGGGGTTAGTTTTCAAGCGACCATTCAACCAAAGCCTCCCATGCCTTCTGAAGTGGAGTTGATTAGAGAAACGGTAGAAAGAGACCCAAAAAGAGTGGCCGCAGAGAATCAAGCCCTCCAGGAAGAGATCATGTATCTGAAGATAAAGATGGAAGCCAAAGAAAAGGATCTTCAGAAAATGGAGGAGTAGTATGGTTTAATGAAGCATGATTAGGTAGAATAAAACAAGATGATGAAAATCATTGGTCTATCCTAGAGCTCTAGCATATCTCCTAGTCAAGTGGTCGAGGAAATGCATAAGCTTCAGAAAGAGCTTGGAAAATGGAAAACTAAAGCTATGGGAAGCAAAACCAAGGTAGCTACATTTGAACTAGAGCAAAGGCTGTATGCGGATACATGAAGACAATGGAGGAGGTTCGCGAAAAAGAATAAGAGGCTAAAAAATGCCCTTCACTAAGAACGGGAAAGGATGACAAAATTACTCCAAGAAAGAGAAGCACTCATTTTAGCTTTGGGGCAAGTAAGACAAGAGTTGTCTCAAAGAGAGCACGACATTAAGGCATTGCCCAAGCATACGAGGAAATGGATGTCTGTTAGGATAACAAGTTTTGCCAAGTCTAAGATAAACATGACAAGTGGATGACCAATTCGCTAGGGCGATAGTTTTGTATTGATCATCTGATAAAACAAATTCACTAAGTAGTCATCCAAGTAAAGGATATGGTAGAGAGGATTAAAGGACTACGAAGACAGATCAAACTAGTTGGTGAATTCGGCCCGGTGATACTTCAATTTTTGGAACAAGCCAAAAAGTAATATGACCAAATTAGGAAGTTTTATGGACATAATTCTAATATGACAAGTGATATGTAATTCCCTTCTAAAATCAATGGAAATTATGGATTTTGAAGTCTTGTAGCAAAGCAAATGCCCTTGAATACATTCATTACTCATGCATAAATACACATACTAATATGATTATTGATCTATTAATAATTACTTAATTCCTGAAAATTTTGGAATTCACACAAGGTTTAACCATTGCGAATTAAGGCCAATCAACATCACCAATAGCCACACATAGTTACTACACCAAAGTAAGAGCAATAAAGACCATATCATAATATTATAACGGTTCGAGAAAAGCCATAGGTAGGCTCATGAGGCCATGTTGAAATGGCAGGATTCAAGGTCAAATCTTATAGATGATGGAGCTACTACTAGTTAGGGGGCCAACTTGCCTCGCGCAGGAAGCAAATACTGATACTCCCACTAGAGGATTTAAAAGGGCACCAGTTGAAGAATTGGCACCAACCCACCACCGACCAATGCCCAGAATGTACAACATAGCCCCTGACAGCTACTACTCCACCAGTCATTATCATAAACCTTGAGGCCATACCTCAAGAAACGATTATGCGAGCTATTCCCGTCCAAGAGGAATATATAGGACTAGGCATCGACGAAGAATGGAAGATTAAGCGAAAGGCTAAAGAAGTAGTTTAGGCCAAAAGAATAAAGGAAAAGGCAAAACTATTACTCCTTGAAAGAAGGTCAAAAGCCATAGAGGGGGCCGAATTATATAGCAGTGTGCACATTAAAGACCTCAACTTAGTCCCATATCTTGTTCTCCCCTTGAAATTTAAGATGCTAGAGTTTGAGAAGTATAAAGGCACTACATCCATGCAGGCACACATGAAAATGTTCATCAAAACAATGGCAAGCTACTAACAAGATGATAAACTTCTAATACACTATTTTTAGGAAAGCCTATTAGGATCAACTTTGAGCTAGTACAATGATTTGAATCATACCCAAATTAAATGCTAGGCTAACTTGGCAAGTGCTTTTCTCCAGCAATACAAGCATATGGCTAAGTGGGCTCCAGATCATTTAACCTTCCAAAATTTAGAAAAGAAGTCAATTGAATCCTTCAAAGAATATGCCCAACGATGGAGGGACTTAGCATCTCAAGTCCAACTACCCTTGATGGAGAAGGAAACAATGATGTTATTTATCGATACTTTAAGTCTACCCTATTATGACAAGCCAGTAGGGCATGTGA
The DNA here is from genome assembly GCA_038381835.1 of Adansonia madagascariensis. Taxonomy (NCBI): domain Eukaryota; kingdom Viridiplantae; phylum Streptophyta; class Magnoliopsida; order Malvales; family Malvaceae; genus Adansonia; species Adansonia madagascariensis. The sequence goes on along the minus strand of JBBYHL010450016.1, from coordinate 9,070 downwards.
CAAAGAATTTCTTCGATCTTGTAATCTCTGGAGAAATGATCGAATCAACCATTAAGGCTAGGAAGCTTACATCAAGAGAGTCCTCTAGTGCAAAAAAGCCAAGACCAACAAAGAAAAAGGATGAAACACCATCAGTTGGTTATGTGAGCTAACGATACTGCCTAAGACCTCACCCCTATTATCAAAATACCAAACAAAAACCCTAAAACACTTCTCCATACAACACACCTAGAGCACCCATTTTAACAACTGTCTAAGCTGCCATTCAAATCCACTTCCTCAAAACCAGCTAAGACTCAACAACACGACCCTAAAAAACTAATCAAACGAGACCCTATTTTGACCCTCTTCCTTATTCATATAAGGAAATGTTTGACAAACTTTCAGGAGCAAGGCTAGTAGCACCAATTTTTACTAAACCGTACGAAGGTAATTATCCCAGCTGGTATATCTCGAACCTACACTATGAATACCATACACTACTGAGTCACTCGATTGAAAACTGCAAACCCTTTAAGCATAAAGTTTAAAGCCTTTTTAGTATAGGCATCTTCAAGTTTAATAACATGCTGGCTCCCAAAGTGGCAGCAAACCCTTTGCTAAATCATCCTAAGCCCAAAGTCAACGTCATCAGCATTGAAAGCAAGCAATAAAGGAAGTTAAGTATGGAAGAGGTCAAAACAGCCTTCGAAAAAGTATGGATGGTTTTGACCAAAGCTAAAATCCTCAGCCATAATTAGGAAAGCATTAAAAGATAATTTGACGATGGTGTCAATTTTTGCAAGTATCACCTAACTTTAGGGCATACCTTACAGATTGCCCAGATTTTCGAGAATTGATTCAAGGGATGATGAATAATGGTGAGATCGAGTTTTTAAAACAAATTGAAGTGGAAGCAAAAAAATTAGTCAATATGGTAGGGGAAGGATTGTCACAACCCCCATACAGTATCAATCACCCTTTCATCATTTGTTGTAACCAGATCATGCCTTAAAAGGTGAATATTACCCCTACACTGATTATTAGGGCACCAACATCATTCCCTTATCAAGATAGTAATTAGGTGCCATAAAAGTATAATGGCGGGGTCACCACTCCAGAAGCTATTACTGCCTAATTGGCATCCATCGATATCACAGAAGTCAGCCATGTTACAACATGTATAAGGCAGGGAAACCACTAAAACTGATATAAAGGCAAAATCAAAGGCACAACATCTAGGAAGGCAATGGTTATCGAAGATATCCTAGAGGAAAAGTAAGAACCAGTAAATGAAAAAGAAGAACTAGATTCCTAAAGTATATCAAGCACAGCGAATACAGTGTAATGGAGCAATTAAAGCATCAATCAGTGAAGATTTCTTTGCTAACTCTATTACTCAGTTCTAAACTTCATCGGAATGCTTTGCTGAAAGTACTAAATTAGGCTTATGTCCCTCAACACATTTTTGTCGATAAACTTGACTGCCTAGTAAACAATATTGTCGCTGACAACTTTATCGCATTTAGTAAGGATGAAATTCCACCAAGAGGTAATATTTCAATGAAAGCCCTCTACATCATGACTCGATGCAAAGGAACCATACTACCTAAGGTCCTTATTGACAATGGCTCTACTCTAAATGTCATGCCGTGGAGTAGACTATCCCATTTGCCTATAGATGTTATCCAAATCAAACAAAGCCATGTGATTGTTAGGGCTTTTGATATAACAAAAAGGGACATCAAAAGAACTATTTTAGTTATACTAGAAATTGTTTCTTGCCTATTTAAAATCGAGTTCCACGTTACATATATCACTTTAGCATATAATTATTTGTTAGGGCAACCATGGATTCATCTTAACAGGGCCATTCCATCATCCTTGCATCAAAAAGTCAAGTTTATAATGGATGAAGATTGGTGAGTCTGTTTGGGGAAGAAGACATGGTCGCTGCAATGTCTACAGAGGCTCCTTACATTGACACAAATGTTGAAACTAATGACTGCTCTTTTAGAGTTTTTAAGAATGTCAACATGACCTTTATATCAGAAGGGTCAGTCATCACTAAACTGAGGCTATCAAAAAGCACATGTATGGGCCTTAAGTTGACAGTAGGGAAAAAAGCCTTAACCGAAAATAGACTCAGAAGATGTTTGCAAGGAATCAGCCAGGCCATTAATCTCAATGGTAAAAAAGACAAATATTGATTAGGCTTCAAGCCGATAAGAGTTTAAAAGAAGAAGTTCAAAAAAAGAATAAGAGGAAAGTAGCCACTTTAGGAGTTGGCCAATAGTTAGGCCAGAAATTAACTCCCTACCCCTCATTAGAGGAAATTTTCTATTATGGAGGAGTTAATCTGGGAAATAAAGATAAAGAAACTAGGAACATTATTTTAGTGATCAATGAAACCTTCAAAGAGCATCATATGGCTGCCATTGGAAAAGATGATGAAGAGTTCACTAAGGATCATGGGATTTACCCATGCCCCCTAGACATGTTTTAAAGAATTGGACATGTGCTGATAGAAGCATAGTGTCTAGGCCAATCCCAAAGTAATAACTAAGAAATAAACTCTGTCATCTATAAATGTTTTTGTAAAAATTGATAAAGTTAATATCATTAGTAAAAATGAAATGCATATAATCTTTCTTTATATAATTTTTCTTTATATAATCTTTCTTGGCTCTTTTCCTTTTTTACATCTGTTTTTTTATGATTTCTTATCACAACATCTCTTTTCCTTTTTTGCATCCATACCTCATTCATTTCTGTTAGCTTAAGGGAAAGATTGATCCAAGAGGGGGTGAATTGGTTCTTACAAAAACTTGATAAATTTGAAACAAATTGAAAATTAAAAATAATTTAAGGGTAAGAAAAATAAACAATCAATGTATAGAGGTTCGATCCTTTAACTCGGCACCTACGTCCTTTCTTCTTAGTACTTTCTTACTAAGATGATTCCTACAATTCACTAAATAATTTGTTACCTTTAGGGCAAGGTATAACCTTACACCACTATCTTTTAAGGCTTAGATAGAACCTTTTAATCCCTTTAAGAATTCTACCGTAAATTCTTAAATATTATCAGTCACTTTCACATAACGCTATTTATGATATGAATTAAGTATTTTGCAAACAGATTGAACCTCTACTAGGTAGATGTTTTCTAGATTTTAAGTACAAGATGAATAAGATGCAAATAGGCCTGAAGAGTAAATATTTGATATAAGTAAAAATGAAGAATTTAATGATTTTTGAGCTTTTGTTGTTCAATGATTCAATGATTTTTCTATATCTGCTTCTTCAGCTATTGGGAACCTCTATTTATAGCTAAAAATTGATTCATAGAAGTTGGCCATTTAATGTGGTGGTTGGAGAGCTATTGCAGCCTTCATAAATGCTTGTTTCTGTTTAATCCCGCGCTATAGTATTGACATAATACCAATAGTATTGATACAAGAATCAAAAAAGTGATCGTTACATCTTGTTGTATCGATACAGGGAGCTGAGTATTGATACTAAGCAAGCTATATCGATACAGACACACTTATATTGATCCATTTGATGGTTTTAACCTAACCTTGGCTACTGGCAAGCCTTGTATTGAAACACATGGGGTGAATATCAATACCAAGTAGGTTGTATCGATACAGACACACTTATATTCATACATTTAAGGGTTTCAGCCAAACCTTGGCTATTGTCAAGCCTTGTATCGATACACATGGGGTGAGTATCAATACTAAGCAGGTTGTATTAATACAGACACACTTGCATCGATACATTTGAGGGTTTTTAAGCATAGTATCAATACATTTGTTCTTTGTATTGATACAAACCTTCAAAAACATTTGTAAAATGATTTTTGTTGACTCAAACATATCTCAAAAGGTATTCTAAGTATAAATATACATTTTGGAGCATATATATTTTTGACAAATTACAAACATAGTACTTTTCAAAATGCTTTTCAATTTAAACATAAATGCCAAGTTGAGTATTAATTTAGCTTAAGTTGTTTGTTATATCAAAACTGAAATAAAACTTAGGATAAATTTACTTGTTTTTTAGATTAACGAAAAATAACTCCCCCTCAATAAAGTAATGGTTTTTAAAAGTTTTATTTTTAGTAAATTGGGCATTTTAAAGCTTCAACATTTCAAATTGATAATATTGCCCATGATTAGAAAATCAAGCTAATGTTCAATATCAACATGTTATTTAGGTTCCAACATGGTAATATAATCATGATCAAAATGCATAATAAATTTATGGAAAACATATATAGAAACATAAGACATATATATAGCAACACATTGCAAATTTATGGCATTTTCCCCTTTTTTATTATATCAAAATAGAATTCAAAGATGAGTAATGCAAAGCAACAGAGGAAATGTAATCAAAGTATGCACAAGGAAGACGAACTCATCAAGGATAAGATAAATTTAACAAAGCAAGTAAAAGATGTTCAAAGGAATGCAAAACATAAAGTAGGTAGAGAATCATAAAGTCCTAAAAACATAAGAGATATCCTAAAATGATATTCTAAAAACATAAGTGATATCCTAAAAACATAAAGATGTTCAAACGAGCCTAAGTGTAATAAGCATCATCAGTCAGATGATCATCTGCGGGTGGAGAAGTAGGTAAAGGCACACGATGAAAAGTAACCAAAAAAGCATAGAATTACTCCATCAAAGCCCGATGACTATGCTTAAGAGTTGAAAGACGAGCATTGATAGTGTTGAAGCGATGATTAAGTCATCCCTCCCATGTATCAAAATGGCCCATAATAGAAGCACACATAGTGTGAATGTCCATGGGCGCGGTTGATGAGGTAGCGAGAGCCGGAGGTGGAGGAGGCTCATCATGCTCTATATCATCATGATCATCGAGAGCGGGAACATCTGGTTTCTCAAGTGGTGGTTATCGATGAACCTTAGGAACAAAATTAGTGCTTTAAATTTCATACCCAGCAAGGCCCATGGATTTACGACTAATGTAATGGTAAGTTGTTACCATAATCTTAGGGTCACATAAAAAATTGAGACCTTAAGTATCGAAGTAGTAACTTAAGGCCATGCCGTTAAGGAGGCTGTGACAACCACGAACACAAAGAATAAGGTCCACGAATTTGAAATGGGCTAAGTTCAAACGTTTCTCGGTTTGAATCATATGAAGCCACCAACAGTCCGCGTACTAATCAAGGTATGTTTGGTGCCATATGGATAGAGCATATGTGAGATGGTAAGATAGAGTAAGTGATCGAACGAAAGAAGAAGCATGGCTTTGTTATTCATTGTGCACAAGGCAACGGGAGCTAAACCTTTATGAATTACACCTTCATTTGAAAAACCAAAGGCACACACGAGAAAAGCTAAGTTGACAAAGAGATCCTATCCTAAAAGATAGAACTAAATAGTATCGACATGATCGTGATCATCAATAATAAAGAAGGCATTACTAAAGAATGCACAAACAAGATTTTCATGAATCAAAACATTTAAAGAAAAAAATTTGGTCTATCCAAAGGTTTTAAAAATCTGAAGGTAAGGATAGCTAATGGACCGAAGAAAGGGAAAGCCGATGACTCGACATTATTGGATGGGCATCCAAGCATAGATACTGGTGAACTGCTCAGGAGCCCATGCATCATGAAAACATAAGTAAAAGAAAGATTGATTTTGGGTCGGAGGTGGTTGACGAGTGGAAAAGGTAGAGGTAAGGGTAACAGAACCTTGACCATGTGCTATTTATTTGATTTTGGGAGGCATGGTTTTGGTTGAGAAAGGTTGAGGACTTTTGTCAAGTAGGTGGTGGGCGCTAAGTTGGGTTAGCAATTAGTGAGATGTAGTGAGCAAATCCATAATTAATCATAATAATCGGAGTGGGGAAAGGCTTAGGAATAAAAAATAATTAAAATTCGAGAAAAAATTTGGACAAAGGTGATGGATTTAGAGAGGAAACTGGTGAGGGTTTGGATGATAGAAGGTTTTGAATTGATGATGTTTTGAATGATAGTGGTGGATTTTCAAATAGTTTTGCGTAAGTGTGATAAAGTTAATTAGTTTATGGATCAAGGATTATGAGAAAAGGGTGATGATGATGATTTTTTATGATTAAAGGTTAAGTAAGGGAGAGGGTGGTAGAGGAGAAGATGAATAATGCTCAATAGAATAAGCATTCTGCATGCGAGAAGTCCTAAATTAATAGTGAGTATTGATACAGAACAGGCAGTATCAATACAAAAAACATTTTTGGATTTTGTATCGATACAAGGAATGGGTCTCAAGATTTAGAACAAATTGATCTATATCAATATAGGCTAAGGAGTATCGATACAGTGTATTGAAACTTGGAGTCAGGTATCAATACAAAGAACAAGTCTGGGTTTGTATCGATATAATAGAAACTAGTCTCGATACATGGAAAAAGAATGTACAGGGATCGATACATATGGCCTAGTATTGGGTCATTTCCATTAAGATGGCATTAAATTAGGCATATATTTGACCTAATTATCCTTTGAAAAGTATTTAAAAATGTAACTTGGACAAAAATAAAAATCATTTAGCATGGATAATTCAAAATTTAATCAAGAAACAACAAAATTATCCAAGAATAAGAAATTTATACAAATGAACATCATTAAACAAGTAAGTGTGTAAAGCTTGCTTCTCAAACTAAGCATGATGCAAATAATATTAAGGCAACGTATTAGGATTGGATCAAATTATGAATTTAGGGTGCATTCATTAAGCTAATTTCTTTTCTAATTATGCAAAATCTATCTTATCAAGTGGTTTAGTGAAAATATCAGCTAGTTGATGCAAGGTATCAATGAATTCAAGCACTATATCACCTTTTTGCACATAATCTCTAATTAAGTAATGTCTAATTTTTATGTGCTTGGTTTTAGAGTGTTGGATTGGATTTTTGGTGAGACAAATTGCACTAGTATTGTCACATTTAATTGGAATATGATCCATGGTAATGCTAAAATCCTCTATTTGTTATTTTATCCATAAAATTTAGGTGCAACAACATTCTGTGGATATGTATTCTACTTCGGTTATGGATAAAGCAACATTATTTTATTTATTGGAGAACCATGATATGAACATATTTCCAAGAAATTGACAAGTACCAATAGTGCTTTTCCTATCAATTTTACATCCACCAAAATTTGCATTAGAATAAGCATGTAAGACAAAAGATGATTCTTTTAGATACTATAAGCCTAAATTAAGAGTGTCTCTAGGATATCTAAAGATTTTTTTCACGGCAACTAGATGTGACTCCTTCGGTGATGATTGGTATCTAGCATATAGGCATACACTAAACATTATGTTAGGTCTACTTGTGGTAAGATCTAGCAATAAACCTATCATAGACCTATAAAGTTTAAAGTTAACAATTTAACCTCTTTCATCCTTTTCAAGCTTTGTTGAAGTACTCATTGGTGTGGAACAAGGCTTTGCTTCATCCATTTTGAGCCTCTTGAGTAATTCCTTGGTGTACTTTGTTGATTGAGGAAAATGCCATCTTTTTGTTTGTTTAATTTGTAGTCCCATGAAGAATGTTAATCCTCCCATCATGCTCATCTCGAACTCACCTTGCATCAACTTAAAAAGTTCTTGATAAAGAGTTTAATTAGTAGCATCAGAGATAATGTCATCAACATAAACTTGAATCACTAAAATGTCCTTATTTTTGACTTTTATAAGTAGAGTTTTGTCAACATTGCCTTTATTAAAACCTTTTTCAATTAAAAATTTTGAGAGTCTCTATACCATGCCCTAGGTGCTTGCTTTAGTCTATATAAAGCTTTTGAAAGTTTAAAAACATGATCGGGAAAATGAGGATTTTTAAAATCAAAAGGTTGCTTAACATAAACTTCCTCATTAATGAAACCATTTAAAAAGGCACTTTTAACATCCATTTGATATAACTTGAAATTGTTAAAGCATGCAAAAGCTAGTCGTATTCTAATGGCCTCTAGTCTAGCGAGGGGGCATAAGTTTTATTGTAATTAATTCCTTCTTCTTGACTATATCCTTTAGCTACTAATCTAGCCTTATTCCTAACTATTGGTCTATTCTCATCAAGTTTGTTCCTAAAACCCATTTAGTATCTACAATGGGATAATTACTAGGTCTCTCCACCAAATTCAAAACTTTGCTTCTTTCAAATTGATTTAACTCTTCTTGCATAGCCATGATCCAACTATCATATTTTAGAGCCTCATCTAAATTTTTGGGTTCAATTTGTTAAAGAAAAGCTACATAATTGCATATATTTCTAAGAGATGATCTAGTTCTTGCCCCTTGCTTAGGATCACCAATTATCTCACCTTTTTTGACATAAGTCAACTCTCTAGGATGATTTATTTCCCTTTCTACTTAAGTTAGCTTAAGTAGTTCTTCCTTTTTTGGATCTTTTTGATTTTGTATTGCTTGTCCTTGCTCTTTATATGATGTTTGTTTCTTGGTAAATCTCTATATCATCATTATCAAAAGATACCTTTCTCAAGGTTAAGTTAGCTTTATTAAATATAACATGTATTGCCTCTTTAACAACCAAATATCTCTTATTAAACACTCTATAAGCTTTAGAATTTGTTAAATAACTAAGAAAAATTCTTTTATCACTTTTTGCATCAAATCAAGATTATCTTTTCCATTATTTAATACAAAATATTTGCATCCAAAAGGATGAAAATAACTAATGTTAGGTTTTCTTCCTTTGAAAAGTTCACATGGTGTTCTCTTTAGGATTAGCCTAACCATAGCTCTATTTATAATATGCCAAGAAGTATTAATGGCTTTCGCCCAAAAATATCTTGGTAAATTATTTTCACAAAGCATGGTTCTATCCATTTCTTCCAAGGTTCTATTTTTTCTTCCAATAACTCCATTTTGTTGAGGAGTTCTAGCTGCTGAGGAGTTATGGCTAATACCATTTTCATTACAAAATTTATCAAAACCAAGATTTTTAAATTCTTTTCTATGATCACTTCTTACATTTGAAATAGAATAACCTTTTTCATTTTGGATAATTTTGCAAAAAGTAATGAATTTTTCTA
>JBBYHL010449995.1:0-55220 GCA_038381835.1 Adansonia madagascariensis | reverse complement strand
CAGGGTAACTTGTGGCGATCAAAATTGTTATAACTTTGGTTCTAATCAGCAGGTTTGATTGGGGTCAAGTTTTCTTTTCTTGACTTTGAAGACGATCCTAGGGTTCTAATTCCATCCAACCAGGTTTTAGTTTATGTGTTCATCCTAAGGTTCGCATTAGCTTTCTTTTCCATTTTCATGAAATAGAGATGATCCGGGGCCCAATCAAATACATGCATATATTAATTAAGGAAAGTGTGGGCTAAATCTACCTATGTCTATATTCTTACAAGATCAAGACATATATACCTACGGATGGCTATGCTAGTTAAGCTATGCTAGAATTAGTGAATTAACAGCTTTTCATTCTCCTCGTATCCATCCATCTTGTGGTAGTAAATGCAAAAGTAGGCAGGGAGTCTGTAATACTATTGTATTTTTCAATATTTGGCATCTTGAATTTAAGGGGGATGATGAGTTCAAAAACTAACCCCAAAGATTTGGTATCTATGATTCTAAATTTGTCACTACCTTTGATAGCCCGAGGGCATTTTTCCAATGATTGATACTTGTTTTAAGTCTCAATCAGTTTCTAAAGACCTTTTCAGTTTTTCTTGCTTCGCTTGTTTATCAAGATCTTTAATTATAGGTATTATCGGTGAAGAGCCCACATCTTGAAGTCCTTGAACCAAATGGGTACCATTTCTGGGTTAATGTAAATGAATGACTGTTCTGGTGGGATTGGTGCTACTAGAAGATGTTAATGTGATGCCCCTTCATGAGCATTAGTGCCTTCAGTACCACTATTTAAGTTGCTTTGGGGATTGACTAATTTTTTCTCACATCGACCGTGCTTGTTTGCCCTTTTTCCTTTAGATCCTAGGATAATAGCATAGTTATTCTACAATCTGAGCTTGGAGTTCCTTATTCTTATAGAGTGACTACTCTTGAGACTCCCTATGCATGAGTTCTAATTGTTCAATATAGTTTTGGTGGTCATTTTCGTGGTGTTTCAATATCTACCAGAGTTACATTAGTGATGAATGATGGTTTCCATGTTTCAAAGCACTTTGCACTTTAGATCATTGCTGGATTATAGTTTTAGGTTGTGCCATGAGTATGTTTGATGAGATAATGGTAAGCATGTAGTCATGATAGTAAATGACTATTAACATGAATGAATAAGGCAATAAAAGAATTGGGTTAATTATGCAAATACAATAAGGATAATTGGATTATAAGAAAGCTTCACTAATAATATATTTCATAAGCAATAAAATAGTTTGATTACATATGATCACACATGTTTACATTTAAAAGAGCCTAACATGATTACATTGCTTGATCATGTATTCCAAGAAATACAACAACTTTTGTTCATGGTCTTCGGTGGGTGCAATATCTCGTTTCAAAGAACTTGCTACCTCAATCATGTTATCTGACTCTACTTAGGCTGCTTGAATATATTTGGTGAGATAACCATGGTGGTCTTAATAGTTCTAACATGCATGCTATTCTTGCTCTCATAGCTCCGAAGCTTTCATTAGGTCTTTAATATGGTTCTGATGAATTTGCAAAGACTATTCCAACTCTTAAATTTTGAGTATTCAAACTTCGTTCTTGACTTATTTGCTTTAAAATCTCGCACCTCAGCTTGTAAATTTCCATATTTTAATTGGTAAGTTGATGTAAGGGCTTAGGCTTTAATGAGCTTCTCTCTATTGACCTTGGCTTATTTTTTCCATTGATGTAGCTTCTTTTCAAGGGCAGCAACTTCTACATCTAACTCAGCTGATGATTTACCAAGGCGCGGAGACTTGCCTGCTTTACTAAGTGCCATGCAGTCTTTCGTTAGACTCTCAAGATCCCCTTTGAAACCATTCCTATCTTTGGCAACCTAGTTCATTTCACCATCCCAGAGATAGATGTCCATTTGTAGTTGACTCTTTTCTTTCTTCAAAAAGGTGATTTCCTTGGTGAAGATTGCCTTTTCTTGCTCAAATTTACACTTAAGCTGTCTGATCTCAGAGGAAAATTCAGCAATTGGTACTTATGAAGTTCCAACATCAGATAGAGGTAAGGCATCATTAATGCAATAAATTTTCCACTTATCATATCTCAGAGTTATACTACTTCCTCTTTAATACTTCTTCATGCAGCAAGTTTGCCTCTAAACATGAATGGTTAGCTAAACTTTCGACTTGTATTCAGGCTCACCATAATGAAAGTCCCAATGCTTAAGATCTTAAACGAAAAGGATAAATTGTCGACACTGAAATTATCATAGGACTAGGATAGGGGCATAGTAGTGCTTTCTAATAATCCTATAAGTGGCACGTAACTATAATCTCCACATTAGTATATGATTATCCAGGATGAAAACAAAAAGGCCCTCTATGACATTTTTCCGCCTTCGTGATTCTAGAATTTTTGGACCCATTACTCCTCATACTTGCTTTGGGGCCATTCCTTCTTGAGGACCTTGTAGATAGGACTAAAGTTAGGCAAGAAATTGTATAACATTCTCTTCACTTCAAAGCAAAAGTGGCTAACAAGTCAAATGTGAAGAAGTAAGGCACATCCAATGAATTAACCCTATCCCTATTTTTTTACAAAAATTAAAGGCTTAAATGGTTTCGATAATGATATAGGGTGCAAGGTTGATATTGTAGGATAATTAGGAATAAAAGTTTGCTACCATTGCCTCCATATATCCTAGGGTCTTTAGGAATATGATCAACTTGTATATCGCCAAAGCATAGATATCTTCTATTTTATTTTTATCGAGGGTGCTTGCCATCACTTCTTTTAGACTAGCCCAAAAGATACAGTCACTATTCCTTTTTATCTTGATATAGCCTCGGTTAATGATTCCATGGCTCTAAGGATTTATGCTAGCCTTTGCTTAGAAGTTGGAGGTTGTGTTGATTTCTAATGTACCTTATCAGATTTAGTCCTTTCAATATGAGCAATGTTGTGTATTTGTCGATAGTCTCGATTAAAAGTGAAACATTAGTATGACTAGTTCCAAAACTGAGTTACTACTCAAAATAGGCATCATTTAAATGGACTTAAAGTAAAAGGGCCATGTATCCATTCCACTTCGTGAATGATATTGTTCCAACTAGTCCATATATACTTCAGATCTTGCAAATCATTATGGTGGTACCCCGTCTTGACCTTTTCACGCACCATCGAGACATACCTGAGTTTGAGAATGTCTCCATCTTCATGCTATCTATGCTCTGACCATGCTTGAACTTCTCCGAAAGACTTTAGAATGGAAGTAGACAGTTGCTCCATGATAGACACACCTTGCAGGACACTAAACGTAGGGCCAATTGTTCTGTGATGATGATTATGATGTTATGATGCATGCTCCAATCACAAACAAAAAGGAGATAGGTTAATGACTATATAAAATAATGCAAAAAAAAAAAAACGAGAAATGAAAAACGGATATGAAAATAAATCACTAAAATTCCCAAGACAATAGGCATTATGGTGTGTAGGGTCAGACCGGACATTCGTAAATATTATGATAAGCTAAATGAACACAGACAACATAATGATATTCCAGATAAAAAAATTACCGTTGAAAAGGGGATGTGGTACTCCGTAGGGATAAAAAATCGGTTATATAGTGACATTTGTTCATCATCATTTATGGCAAATATATGTTAAGCCATCATTCAGACAGCATAACGACTTATTCAGTTTGAACAACTCTTTTTTGGATGGTATGGGGCCTTGTATAGTGCCTACATTCACTTGTTACCACTTAATTACTGATAAGGTCAGCTGTTAATCGAACAACATGATGGCATTATAGGAAAACTAATCAGATGCATAGTAGAATTTTAAAAGTATTTTAATCTGATCGTACTAAATCATGTTGTTATATACAAATAAAACCATCTTAGTTAGTTGTTGAGTTGCAAATCTAAAGATGTCATCCAAGAATTCCTAGATCCATGTGAAAGCTTCAACCAAGTAGCCTTCTCCATTATTCTCTAAATCTCGGATGGTGAAGTGTGTGGGCACTCTTTGTCTTGATCAACTTTGGATTCATTCAGTTTGATTCTACTTTATGACTGCCTTGTGCCATCAGGTTTAGAATCATGAGATGTTATGATTACAAACCTCTAGGTTTGGTGCCAAAGTCTAAAGAAAAACCCTATGGCTTTTATTTATATCAGGTAACAAAGGTAGCCCTAATTTTAATTTTGATCAAAATATTTATTTTATTAATTTCATAAAAACCCATATATGCTACCAACCCTTGTATGGGTGCCCACTATAATTTGGTCCAAGCCCTAGTGTTCATAGACAATATTTTGGCACGGATTTATTTTATGGAATTTAGCTTGTTTAATTTGAATACTGATAAATTTTGATTAAACTATTAATTTTTTTAGCTTGATAATTTTTCCATAACTCCAATTCTAATTCGAAACAAAATCATAGCAATTTTATTCGAATAGAATAATTATGTATTAATTATCAAAATATAATTAACTATAATACAATAATTAATTTAATTATAAGTTAAACTCAATAAATAAAAAATAATTTTTCTTAATTTATTTAGAATATTTTTCGTATTTAATTTATAAATAAATATTTAACAAGGCTTAGCAGATATTAAATTAATTATAAAAATAATTAATTAAATTAATTCCTATAAGATAAATATAATTAATTTAACTTACAAATTCTTGTCTAAATAAATAACAATAAGAAAACATTTTACTTATTTACCAATGAAATGTCCACACTCCTAAAGTGAGCGAATCCACTGTACCACTTCACCATATTAAGAATCTTTCGTCTCTGGATATTCTGATCAATAACCAACTGTTAAGGAATTATGTTACGTTAGTGGAGGGATTAATTGGACATATATAACTAGGCTTCAATTAATTATTCTACACCAAACAATTAATCACATAATTATTAATCTTGGTGTACCACTAAAGACCTAAGACTACACTTCTAATTATATTTTATATTACATAAGCTTCATAAATCTTGGTGTACCACTAAAGACCTAAGACTATTCTCCTAATTATATTTTATATTATATAAGCTTCATAAATAGCCTTTAAGTCCAATGACTTTGTCATTTGTGTAATACCTTTATATGATATCTGTGATCAAGTTAAGTTTAAAATATCCATTTTACCTACTTGATCACATTATCTTAAAGTTCCGTTATACCCTCCTTGTGAAAATAATTGTTTGCCACATGTGAGCAATTTATCATTTAACATAAAAATGACTGAGGCCTCATGCATTTTCACTATACTATATAGTGCCTTTTAAGAGGATAACCTTAACTCTTTATAAGAGCTATGATTCCATATAGATAAGTAAAGCTCTCATCGAGAATAATTATACGCCTAAAAAACTAGTCTAGTAGCTTACTACTTCGAGACGTTTTAGCCTTTAGAATGCTAAAGCATACAAGTTATAAACATAAAATTAATTACTTACTCAGGATTAAGGTAATTGCACAATGACTATCAAAAATGCATTAATCCATGTAAATAGACTTGTTAATAGATTAATTGCACTTTGGTCCGAGCCAAAATCACCACCTCTAAGCAAAATATCTATGTCTTTACTTAAGAGTCATACCGCTCCAGATGACCACGATAGGCGATACCTTAATTAAATTTAGATGACATAATAGTCGTTCACATTAAACCCATAGATTATGGACTATCAATTTAGACTACCTACCTTAGAATGTTGTCTTCCCGCATGCAAAATCCATTATATGCAACATTCTAACGGTATAAACATTAGTAGTAAATGAGCTATATTTGCTTATATTTATTTTAACATGTAAATCTAACTGAGGACATAATAGCAATAATATAATGAAACCTCTAATATATAAATAATCAATTCAAATTAATGAAATATATCAAAATGGCTTTCATCCTTAGGGCATTTTTAATAGGTATGCCCTAGTGAAGTAAGTGAGATATGAGGTGTTTCTTAAGAGATGAAATAGTAAGTATGGCCAATAATGTTCATTCATCATCGCCTACATGACTACGATATATAGGAGTAAAGGTAAGAAGTGTTTCCTTGAGTGTTTTTATTCTTCAGGTTATTCTAGCAGTATTCTGATATAGTTTAACATGGTTAGGCTCGTAGGGCTAACTATATGGGTTTAAGTTAATGCCTACATCAGTATCTGAGTTGCTCTTCTATCCAATAAGAATAGTCAAGGCACCTTAATCCTATGCCCCATCGCAGGCTTGGTGAAACGGGTTTGATCTAGTTGATGTATTTCCCTATGCAAATGAAGAGGGGTACTCATAAAAGAGATAGACAATTTACACCCAATAGGTATTGCTACGCCTATTTGAAGGGGTACTTATGAAAATGGATAGCTTATTTCCTCCTATTGATTGGGGTCTTAACATTGCCATGAAGTTTGGCAAGTATCAAATGTGAAATTCGAGTGCACGGTGTGTATCGCGAAAACAATCAAACTTTTTTTACCCCTTGTTACCATATTTATGAAATTAGAACTTAGTCAGGAGCAAAATTTTCCCTGACAAATAAGCCAAAATATCACGACAAGTAAAATAGTAGCAAATAAAGATTAAGGGGGATTATAGGTAAATAATGATAAAAAACTAGGAAAATCTAAAACCAAGTAGGATACGACTAGTTGTAGGCCTAAATCTTTAAATTTATGTCCCTAATATAATCGCCAAGCTACCGCAACATGCCCTTAACTGCCCAAATCACTTAAACAGTGATGTGCATGATTTTAAAAAAATGATATTTTTAGTAGGAATAGGAATTATTGCTTTTGAGTTTATCCCTTGATCAGGATTTGATTTAGGTGTGATGAGATGATAGTAAGAGGGAGAACCATAAAAATAATTGCTCGTCTAATCAACCATGGATGGCCACCACAACATGGCCAAAGATTTAGAGTCACCACTAATCATTTTAGGCTAGGCATGATTAGATGCCTATTGAAAATGATGTTTCAAGTAATGGAACTTGAATCATTGATTTCAAGGTCTACGAGGTCTAGAGATTTATTTGTTGGGTTTGAAAGCTAGTTATGCATGGTGAAGGATTAGCATGCCACAACACCTGAAATCAATATCATTTAGCCATATCTAACTTAGGTTTTGGTTTTTTTGGTTTTGTCTTGTCATTGTTTTGATACATAATCCCCTTTTAATGCATAACTTTTGTGTAAAAAATTGTAATTTAAGTTTTTAAGAAAAATTTACATGGCATATGTAGCCAGAAGATGTGGGAAACATAGAGATTTTTGATAAAATAATTTTTGGATTTAATTTTAAAAATCAAATATTCCATGTCAAGCACTGGAGAGACACTGACATGGAACATTGCCTTGTAGTTTTCAAATTTGAAATATGAATGCAAAATAAACACACAAAAAGGAAATGTGTTAGGAAGCAAAAAAGACTATAATAACTTTGTGTAAAGATAAACATACAAAAACATAAAAAAGAGGGATGGTCGAAACATATCTTGTAATTGTCTTTGATTATTGTGAAATAACTAGAATGATAATCTTAGGATACGTTTGGACTCAATGGCCATTTAAGGCAAGAAGAAAAAATTTTGGTTAAAAGACCCAGTGAAGTTTGGGAAAAAAAAGATTTTTGCTCTGAGTAAAAAGCTGGGTAGGTTGGACTATCCTTCAGAAGTCGAGGTTAGAGTATCACCAATGGTAAAGATTTTTAATCTTTTTTGTAATGAGGCTTTAGATATAAGGCTCGGTGACATCTAGAGAGAAAATTTTGGTTATTGAGTGAAAAATGGGATTAGAGTATCCTTGGTGGTGAAAGTTTAATGATTTTTGAAATTTGAATGAAGTTTGTAAAAATGAGATTGGAGTATCCCTTCAAAGTATGGGGATTGGAGTATACCAAATGTGAATTTTTAAAATGAAATACTTAGTGAAAAAAGTACTTTAAAATTAAAGTTGGTGTTCTGAGTGAAAGACAAAAGTTCTCTTTGTTTTGGCATTGATCTGACTCATGGAACCTACTTTGTGATTCACGACTCTAAGAGAAGTTGTCGAACACATGTTGAGACATTCGAATGTCCGAAAAAGATGATTTGAGAATGTTAATTTATTTTTTGAGTAGAAAAATAGGGGATAAATCATGCTATCTTCCATCTTGAAATTATTTTGCAAATTCAAAGATTCCAAGGTTCCAACGAGGTGCTATCAGAAAGGTAACTTGATAGGGTTTAAAGTAAAAATCTTCCATATATCCTAGAAAATGGCAACTTGATAGCAGTTTAAAGTTAAGGATATTTTATCATTGATAGCACATTTAGGGGAAATGGTGTGCCAGACTTTGAAAAATCACTTTAGACTCATTTATTACAAATGATACTTTTCTGAAAAGGGAATTTCACATAGTTTTTAGGAAAAATATTTTAAAAATTTGAAAGAATCATATGATAGGCCAATATGACCCAAACAAAATGCAAATTGTTGATTCCAAGGGTTCCAAACACCATCAATTAAAAAAATCAAAACTTCCTTATCCGAAATAATCCAAGGGCAAATGAGATATTGTTGGAAAGCTAATTTGATGCCTATTAAGGTTAAAACACTAAAGATTCTAGAAAAATTAGTTAGGGTTCAAAAATGGTTTTTCAAGTCATGACTACAGTGTAGTTAGGACAAAAACAAGGTGTTATTCGATTTTTCAAGTTTTGTTAATGTCAAAACTAGAGCCATGGACATTCGAACATTCATGACATAGAGAAAAAGGTGACATAGGCATTGCGAGTTCATTCCACAATCTTGAAGTAGTTTGGGATGATGAAATAACCCATTGATCATGCTACAAACAAGGGTATTAAACTTAGGATCAAGGCTGAATACTTGAGAAAATTTTTCCATGTCATTAAACAAATAGTGGATAATTTTTTACAACATCAAAGACATAATTTTTATGCTATCTAGCCACAACAAAACATCATTAAGCTTTAAGGAACATCTAAGCAACTTAAAATATCTCAAATATTATGAATGAAAGATTGTGGAAATGCCAAGAATCAATGAAATAGTGACAGTTCTAAGATATGTCATGAAAAATGTGATTTTTTGGCATTTAAACAACATCAAGGCTTCAACAACTCAAGATATCACCAAACTAAACTCAAAGATGCATGCTTTCCTAAGAAGGTCATGGCTTTTCAAGTATTGGTTGGCTAGAATGACACGAGATATATATGAATGCTAAGAAAATGGGAGAAAAGTGTAGAAAATATACTAACAAAGCTTGCAAATCTCTTTTTTGATTGTATCCTCAAACCTGTAACTTTTGTGTTCTTATGGTTTTTTTGTTTTCTAGTTTTAGCTGCCCTTTTTTCCTTTTACTTGCTATAGATAATCAAAAAAGAGTAGCCAAGATAAGCTTTGTGGTATCATAATGGAAGGGGAGAGTTTGATGGTTAAATAGAGTAAAAAAATGAAGGTTATGGAGGGGTTTTGGATGTTGTTTGGGAAAGCTAATGTAAATTAAGAGTTCTTTGGAAGTAAAGTCTCTTGAATGTATTATCTACTGAGCCAAAATTGGCTTTTCAGCCAATATTGAAGAGCTAAAAATGAAGGCATTATTGGGTTTTCCTTATGCAGAAAGGGGATAGGTCTAGGTACTATTATAGCTATCTTTATTTCTATTAGTTCTAATAAGCATAGTGGTGGAACAAAGGGGCTACAGTAGCCTATTGATGGGGAATAGCCAAGTATGCTCTTAGATAAACTATGTATTTCATGAAAATGTCCCATTTTCTAGTTATTTTGGATCTCAAAAATTTATTTGATCTAATTCTAAATCCAATAATAAGGTTTGTTATGAATGTTGGATGATTTTTGGTGCAAACCCTAAGGTTGTAAAGGCTAAAAAATGCCATAAACTAGGCAGTTTTGCTTGAATGTATCAATACATTGTTATTGCATCAATACATTTAGGCAAAAAACCCAGAATGCATTAGTACGAGATAGGTTGTTTCGATACATCCCCAAAATGTATTGATATAGTTACTGATGCATTGATACTTTTTGTTCAAAAATCAATTTTTAGCTACTGCTAAGCCTTGTATTGACACATTTGATCAATATATTGATACATTAAGTAAATGTACCAATATAACCCCTATTTGTAATGATACAACCCGTGAAATTTTGAATTTTGATGATGTAGAGACCCCATATGATACATGAAGTCTATATATCGATATGTACTTGCAAAAATGTAAAATTTAGGCCCATTTGATTCTCTGAACCTCTTACTTAAGCTGAGAATGATATGGAACAGATCCATGCTCATTTGAATGACCCTGATGGTATTTTGAATAATGATTTTTGATGCCTTAGATGTGAGCACGGACAAAATAGGGTGTTTACAAAATACATAAAGGTGATTTTTGGAATTAAAATAGAATAGGATTAATTATAGAGATATTAGTCTCTAGGAACTTAATTAAATAGTTCAATTAAGTTTTGGGGTCTAGGTGCAATTATATCATACACAACAGTCTACACTAAAACTTGGCTATATATTAACATGTTTTGCTATCTCTTGGTGTTAGATGTGTTATCTTGTTATGCTTAAGCTGCAACCCAGATTTTGCAAGAAAGAAAAAAGTTTCCTTACCCTCGGTATTTAATACCATAATGGTACTGATCAAGAGGTTGTTTTTGAAACTAACTTATCAACATAGCTGTTAGAAAAACATAATCTTGACCTTATAAAGGCTTCCTAAGTCACCTGTGTGGACCATTGAAGGTTGGACAATTAGATGATCTTTGTTATGATAATTGGGCTCATTGTGTATGAATGAAAGGAGTTTGAATTTAACTAGGGACTTTGTCAATCTCTTGGTTTAAGATATGATTTTACTTTTAGTTTTTATTCATAGGAAGATCAGTTAAAACTCCTAAGTTTTAGTTTTTTGGTGGAATTCATTATGATTCTTTGATTTTTATTCTACTGCGTAATCTAATAATTATTATTAAATTTATTTTTCCTTGATTCAATTGAGCATAATTCGAATTCAAATAGTGGTATCACAATCTCTTTGTTTCGTTTTAATCGTCCTCATGTTTTAATTATTACCATTTTCAAAATAGTTTTGACTTTAGGATTATTCTTGATCTTATTGCATATTAAAAATTTTTAAAAAACTATTTTTATTTAATTCCAATTATGGTAGCATACATATTTATGTTAATTTATTATAATTAATTAGTTTGAAAACTATTTTTGACTAATTAATTGTTGATACAATTGGTGGGCTTCAATTGAGAATTATTTATCCCAAATTGTAACAATACTGGTGATTTATGGATGCTAAAAAATTTTAACGATTTTTTAGCCTTAAAATGATCAAGAATTATTCTTATTGTTGAGAGAACAATCATGTATTAAAAATACAAATAAACACTGTTGCTTGGTGTTTTCCTTAAATGCAATTTTGTGCAAATTTTAGTAGCAACCTTAAGTTGCCTGCTATTGATTCAACACCACTCTAGGTAGCCTTTTTAGTTGTTACCAATAGCTGCTAGTGTCTCATGCAACAGCCCTACTTCAAGGCATGTTAATAGAATACATGTGCAAAGCAACAGCTAGCATTTCTTTGGGCTATAATTGTGGCTACATTATTTGCTACCAACAACAAAAGTTTGTTGCCTTATATTATGTCTCATGTTGTTACAAATTAACAGCAACTTGGCGCTTTAGGCTCATCAATGACATTGAAAAAGAAATTACCTAATGCCCTATTCAGAATGCCGATTACATTTTCATGACTAATATTCTTTTCCTGACTTAGATTCACAAGTCTTCTTCACTTGAAACTCTCACGAAAAGGTAGAAATGTCATTGGTTCCCATCTTAAATCCTAATCCAATAGACAAGCCATCATCTTTTCTTTGGCTTTTTGAACTTGCTTCCATTGCTATTATTTATTGGGCTTTAACCCTATCCTTCATTTATCAATCTTGTTGACAACTTTGATAGCTCTAGCAATACCTTAAAGGTGTTTACCTAGTCTTTTTTTTGCCCAGGCTCCTTTGCCAATAGTTAACTTCAAACTTATACAGGTATTCCTTGATAGACAAGGCTCAACTATCAGCAATCCTTCTCTGACATAAGTAGGATTTACAAATTCAGATGACTAGAAGTATGATTTTGGTATATCTTCATTGAGTTAAACGTATGGGGCATCGGTTAAGGTGGTAGCAATGATATCCTTTTCCTCTCTGATATTGACAACCTTGATCTTGATAACATATTTTAGTTTTTGATACAGCAATGATGGCACTGCCTTTGCAGAATAAATTCAAAGCCTTCCTAGGAAGGAATAGTATCCTTCACCTGGAAGTCTATCTCATATATGTATGGGCCTATTTACAATGAAGGGTAATATTTTTGATGACATCTTTGCAAGTCTTGTTGAACACTCACACAATTGTGAGGTTTTACCTAATATGAGATGCATTAACATGAAGCTTGCTTAAACACATCAAAGGCATAACATTCAAAACTGAACCATTATTGATAAAAACCTTGGGCACTATGCTGCCTTTATAGTAGGTAGTGATATGAAGGGTTTTGTAGCTTCCTTTAGCTCTAAGGGGTATCTCATCATTGCTGAAGGATATGTAGTTTGCTTAAAGCTTTATTTAAGAATTTCAAAAGAGTATTCTTGTATGCCTTCAAATTCAATAGTAATAAGCATCGATATGTTTGCTTGCTATTTATTCAACTGGTTTACAATGCTATATCCATTATGCTTAATGAATTTGAAGAACTTCATCGCTTTTCTCTCATTTTCCACTTTTTTGACCACTATTAAATATGATTTCATAACAGCTTCAGGGCTTGAGTCACAAGGGTTGTGTTATTCCTCTGAACCTTGATTTTGGTACAACTCAAGCACAACATCTGCCATTATGATTTAAATGACTTACTCCTATAAAGTTAACCCTGACAGTTTGCTGATTGGATTCCCCTATGATCAATACTTCACTTCCAAGCTTTCAGGGCACTATTTCATCCTCTTTGTATGGAAAAAAGATGGGAGCTGAATAAGCATCTTAGCTCTAGGTTGGCAAGAGTTTCCTTAACCTTTAATCAGTTGCCTTATATGATCATTAGTCTTCAATCCTATAAAGAGGACATGTACTTTCATTTTCCCTAGTGTTAATAGAGGCATTCATGGCTTTATCTATCTCTTCATAGAATTCAAAATTGGTCCATTATTCCTTGAATCAACTTTCAAAAATTTGGACAACGTTGTAAGCTTATCACTTTCCATGACGATAGAGGTAAAAATGTTGGAAAAATAAATCAGATGCGTAGCAAAATTTTAAATTTTTAAATCCATCCTACTAAGTCATGTTTTATGTACAATAAAACCACTGTAATCAAGTGCCTGAGTTATATATATAAAGATGCTATCTAAAAATTCTGAGATTCGTATGAAAGCTTCAACCAACTACCTTCTCCACTATTCTTTAATTCCTAGATCGTAGAGTGTGTGGGCACTCTTTGTCTTAATCAATTCTAGATTGTACGGCTTGATTCTCCTTATTGACCATCTTATGCCAACAAGTTAAAAAACATGAGATGTTGTGATTAAAAACCCTTAGTGTGGCACCAAAGTCTAACACGAAACCCTAAGCATATGTCTCTTATTTATAACTAGTAATAATGTAGCCCTAATTTTTTAATTTTAATTAACGTTAATTATTTTACCTACCTCTATAAAACCTAAATATGGTGCCAACCCTTATATAGGTGCCCACCAAATTTCGGCCAAACACTAGTGTACTTAGACAATATTTGGCCCAATTTGTTTCATGGGGTTTAGCTCGTTTAATATGATACTAATTAATTTTGATTAAACTGTCAATTTTATTTAACTAAATAATTTTTCATAACTCCAATTCTAATTCAAAATAAAATCATGACAATTTTATTTGAATAGAATAATTATGTAATAATTGCCAAAATAAAATAAACTATAATAAAATAATTAATTTAATCACAAATTAAAAATAAATAAAATAATTTTTCTTAATTTATTTAGAATATTATACATATTTAATTTATAAATAATCATTTAATAAGACTTTATAGATATGAAATTAATTATGTAAATAATTAATTTTTTCATATCTGTTTAATTTAAATTAATTCCCATATTTATCAAAGGGTAGATATAATTAATTTAAATTACTAATTCTTGTCTAAACAAATGTTTAGTTCAAATTAAATATATATTCTAAATAAATAATACCAAAAAATTATTTTTATTTATTTATTGAAGAAAATGCCTATACCCCTAAAAGGAGTATATCTAGCGTACCACTTTACTATATAGAGAATATTCCAATGACGGATATTTTGATCAATAACCAATCTGCTAAGAAATTATATTAAGTTAGTGGAGGGAACAATTAGACATATATAATTAGGCTCCAATAATCTCTGTATTAATTATTCTATTCCGAATAATTAATCATATAATTATTAATCTCAGAGTTATGTCACTAAAGACATAAGATTACACTCTGAATTATATATCGTACTATGTAAGCTTTATAAATAACCTTTTACTCCAATGACCTTGTCATCTATTTAATAGCTTCATATGATATCTGTGATAAGTTTAAGGTTATAATCTATTTTACCTACTTGATGACCTTATCTTAAAGTTCAATTATACTCTCTATGTGAAAATTATTGTCCACCATATGTGGACAATTTATCATTCATCATACAAATGACCGACGCCTCATCCATTTTCACGATCCCATATAATGCCTTTTAACAAGATAATCTTAACTCTTTGTAAGAGCTATGATTCCATATCTATAAGTAAATCTTTCATCGAATATAAGTCATATACCTAATGAATCAATCTAGTAGCTTTCTATTTTGAGATACTTAAGCCTTTGGAATGCAAAGCATACAAGTTATACACATAAAGTCAGTTACTTACTTATTAATGGATTAATTGCACTTCGGCCCAGTCTAATATATCACCATCTTTGGGCAGTATATCTATGTCTTTACTAGGAGTCAGATTGCTCAAGATGGCCACAAGCCATGTCCCCAATCAGATTTAGACGACATGGTAGTCTTAACATGAGTTAATTTCTAACATTAACCCTTAGATTATAGACTATTAATTTAAACTACTCATTGTAGAATGTTGTATTCTAGCATTTAAAGTCCACTATATTCAACATTCTAATGATATAAACATAAGTTGTCAACAGTCATATTTGTTTACATTTACTTTTATATGTAAATGTTAAATAAGGACAAAATAACAATGATATAATGAAACCTTGAATATATAAATATGAGTAATCAATTCAAAATAATGAAATACATTAAAATGTCTTTCATCCTTAGGGCATTCCTAATAAAAAAATTAGTAGTCTTTTCACTTGGGTATCTTGTTTCTAATACTATCCTAGCATTTGAAGGGCTTGGCATACTAGACTTATTGGTGTCTTGACATCCTTAATAGTTTTCTAGACCTAACTGCTGTTCCTAATAATAATCGCATTCACTTTAAGTTTGGTATGATTTGAAAAGGGATTTGCTCCCACATTCGGTCCTGAACATTGCTTGATTTTGATCACAGCCTTATCAATAATTCCTATAACTTTTTTAAAAAAAGTGTATTTATCAATAGAATGACCTTAAGCCCTTGTCTGGTATTCATAATAGGTATTTTCATCGAATAATTTAGGATAAAAGGTGTTCTCAAGGTTGTATACATTGAGGCAACTAGTTGGCTTGCTAGTAGCAGTGGATATAATTCCTTGTAGGAGTAAAAACAAAGGGTCAAAACTTCACCTTTCTCAAGTTACCTCTTGGTTGTTTTAGGTTGATATGGATGCTAAGTTGGGTGTTCTAGGTGGTAAAACAAGGGTCAAAGCTTTACCTATCTCAAGTTGCCCCTTGGTTGTCGTAGGTGTTAGTGTCGGTATGGTTGCTGAGTTAGGTGTTCTAGGTGGTATTCTGGGCTAGGTTAGATGGAATATTGAAAGTTGGGTTGTATCCGACAAAATACCCCAGTTGTCAAGTTAGGAAGCAGAGGTATGGCTTATGGCCAGGATAGGTTATTGGGAAACTCGTTGGTCAACATTTGGTATAGGTTTTAGGCAAGCTTAGTCGGGCCATCACTAATTATGGCATTTGTTTCTTCTTTTTTTGTTCTTAATAATAGGTTTCTTGATAGATCTAGAAAATTTTTCTTTTTACATCTTCCCACTCTTTATAGCATTGTCAATCATTTTACCTAATATGACCATATCAGTGAAATTCTTTGTAGTATTCCCTACTAATTTCTCATAGTATGAGGCTCAGAGAGTATTAACAAGCAAAACTATCATTTCCTTTTCTGTTAGGGAAGGGTAAACTTTTACAGCCTCTTCTCTCCAATGCTATGCATATCACTTAAAGTTTTTCATTGCTTTCTATAGACACCTTATTTTATCTAGGCCATTATTGAAAGAACCGGTAAGGTTCCTATTTGAGGTGTCATCGAGGTCATTTGACCAAGCATGGATCAATTCACCATCACTCATATTTGTATATGTAGGTACCAATACATGGCCCATAAGTATCAATACAATGCTTCCACATCACAAATATCCAAATTTAACATGTTGCATCAACACAAAAAGGGTTGTGTATCGATACTGAAGGTAGGATATCAATACTAAGGGTGTTTGTATCTATTTATGTCATAGCTAAACTCGTGATTTTTAGCCAAAATGTATCTATACATTAATAGGAGAACTTATACAATTGGTGTAGTATCAATACAGGCCTTCTAATTTCAAGATTGGAAGGAAATTTTGCTCTTGGTATCAATACAGGTGATTTTGTATCAATATTGGAAGATGAAATTGGCTCTTGGTACCAAGGCATTTTTGCCTAGTTCGTGCCATTTTTCAGTCTTTGCATCCTTGATCTAAAAACATATTTAGACAAATTTTTGGCACTAAAAATCATCAAAATTCAAACCAGGCCTTAACATTAGACCTATGATTGGATCAAATGAATTTTTTAGGCTTAAAATGACTTTAAAAAGGGATATTTTCATAGAACACATGGTTTGTTTAGGGGCATCCTTGGCTTTTCTCCAGCTGCAAGTTGCTTCAACTGCTCCACCACCCTGCTTATTGCAACTAATGAAATTTCATCTAGTTGGGCATAGTACACAAGGCTATTATGTGGTACATGGAGAAAACTTAAAAGCACCTTTGCTTTAACTTTAAAAAACATTGGTTGAGCATTAGATTATAGAAGGAGCCAACTTTAGTTTAGCTAACACACATTCACTCATCCAAACACTCTCCAAAAACATTCTTCAACCATTTTCCACCCTTAAATGCTCTCATTCCTATATCTCCCTCAAACCACCTCTAAAATCCCTTCAAAATCCCTTCTTTTCCATTACTTTTACCCCAAAAACACCCTTCATCCATACCATAACTAAAAGCTCCCTCTTTTTATTCCTTTCTTGCTAATCAATAGTAAAAAGAGGGAAAAATGAGTTTAAAGCTGCGGATCAAAGGAAAAGCTAAGGTTTAAGGCTTTTGGTATATCTTTTTTACATACTCCATTTATTTTCTATTTTTCATTATTTGCATCATCTTAGTGAGCCATTCATGTCATCATGATCATTTTAAGATTTATACATTATTGTGGCTTTGGATGTGGTAGTCCTAGGACTTTGATGATCCTTTTAGTGCTTTGATGTTGCTCGGGTGATAAAATATGCCATGTTTTAGTTTTGCATCAAAATAGCCCTATTCATGCATTTTTTGTCATGTTCTATTCACTTTCACATGTTCAAGTCATGTTTGAATGATCATCCTAACATGTTTTGAGCATATTTATGCATTTGCTTATACCTTGGTATATTTTATGGTATAAAAATGTTGTCTAGAAAATGTAAGCAAACTTTTCTTTGCTCAAACATGTTCATATCATCTTTTATGGCATGATTCTTGATGTCATTCATAAAGTTAACATATCTATGCATTTTGTCATCTTTTCCTTGCATTTTTTCATCTTTTCCATGTCAAAGAATGTCATCTTCCGTTGTTTAAATGTGCTATCCATGTTCATCTTCATGTATATCACATTTAGTTCATAACATGTTTTTCAAGATGCTTACTTACATGCTACAAAAGAAATATGATTTTTGAAAGGTCCCCTTAAGTTAAGTCTATGTTTTCACTAAATTATTCCTCTAAACTTGAGGATAAATCAAGCTTTCCATGTTTAGTTTCATGGTTATATAAGGTTAAAAATCCTAATTTTCAAAATAAAATACCTTTTTCTTATTTTAAAGTTTTTATGCCTTGATTTTGAGTGTACTACCTTTATCTATAACTTGGTTAATAGGCTGTTCCATCATCCCAATCACTTCGGATTATGTGAATGAACTGTAAATAACTTATCACCAAACTCCTTTGTTATAGACATTAGGATGTCCATAACTTAAGCCCAGTTCTAAGAAAAATGAAAATTGAAAAACTCCCTTGTTTTACTCTAGCAGCATTTTAGTCACAACTTGAAAAATCAATTTTGAGCCATAAAACATTTTTTGAATTTCTAGATATTTTTCCCTTAAAAGGCATCGAGTTATCTTTCTAAAGATATCTTGTTTACCCTTGGATCATTTTGGATGAGGGAGTTATGATATTTTCGAAACTTTGCTATTTGAAACCCTTGGAATCAGCAATTTGCATTTTGTTTGGGCCATTTCGGCCCACCAATGATTTTTCTAAATTTTAAAAATATTTTTCCTAAGCTTTCATGAAATTTTATTTTCGAAAATGTATTATTTGAGATTTAACAATTTCATATGAGTCTGAGATGATTTTTCTAAGTTTGTTACACTCTTTCTCCTGCATATGCTACCGATGCTAAAGCAAACCCAATTTCAAAAATTAATTTTACCTAGAATGTGATTTTCTAGGATTTTTAATACTTTTATATTATCCTCATTGAATTACCTTCTAATAGTACCTCATTTATCCTCTAAAGGCTTCAGATGAACCCCAAAATAAATTCAAGAAAGGCAACAGTGTGATGTTATCCCCTATTTTTTGGATTTAAAAATTCATCAATTTCCTCAACTACTTTTTCAAGACGTTTGAATGTCTTAAAATGCATCGATTAGTTGCCCATGAAGTTTAGTGTCACAGAATATGTCCCATTAAGCTTGGATCAAGGCAAAAAAATTAATTTGTCTTTTATTTGAATTACTGGTTTTCAATTTAAAATACCTAATTTCATTTAAAAAATATTCCTTCTTTTGTCAAAAAAATTCCTAAAATTTTCATCTTTGGAAATAGTCCAACCTATCCTCTAAGGGGATACTCCAAACCTACTTTTACAAACTTAGTTCAAGTTTTAAAATTACTAAAATTTTTACCATTGGGGATACTTTAGCCCATTTTTTGAGGAGATACTCCAACCCTGCTTTTCACTCAAAAAAATGAATTCTCTCTTCCAAACTTCCTCAGGCCTTTTAATCAAAACTTTCTTTCTCACACCTTATGTGATCGATTCCAAATGCATCTCGAAGTTGTATTTTCTATTATTCCTCAATACTGGATGACAATTACAATATACGTTCTGACAATCTCTCATTTCTATGATTTTATGTGTTTATTTTTATGCGATATTGTTATATTTTTTTGTCTTACTAACACTTTTCCCTTTATGGTGTCTAGTATGTAGCCATATTTCTAAATTGTTTTTGAAAATTATAAGGTAATGTTCTATATGGGTATCTCTCTAGTGCTTGACATAGAATTTTTTATTTTCAAAATTAAATTCAAAAAATCATTTTCATTAAAAAAATCTTTATGTTTCCTACATCTTCGGGATGCATACAAGATTTAAATTTTTCGTTAAAACCTGGGTTTTCAATTTTTATACAAAATTCATGCATTAAAAGGGGTACCAATTTCAAGAAAACTGAAACCGATATAAGAAAACTGAAACTAATATAAGACAAGGCTAACGGGTATTGATTTCGAGCGTCATGAGAGTGCTAATCCTTCCCCATGCGTAACCAACTCTTGAACCCACCTGATGAATCTTCGAACCTTGTAGACCTTGAAATCATTGTTTCAAGTTTCATAACTCAGAATATAGTTTTCAATTTTTGGCATCCAATCATGCCAAGTCTAAAATGATCATTGGCGACTTCAAGTTTTTGGCCACTTCGTGGTGGCCATCCAAGACCAGTTAGATAGTGATTCATTTGACGCCATCTCCTTAGCTATCATTCCATCATGCTTAATTCAAATCCTGCTCAAGGGATAACCCAAAGACACCACATTCCTTTTAAGTTATGTGTAGCACCATCCAAATGATTTGGGTGGTGTTGTGCTAGGTAAGGGCATGTCGTGACAACTTGGTGACTCCACTAGGGATAGAAAGTTAGGCCTAAGACTAGTTATGTCTTTCTTGGTTCTCAATTTTCTTGATTTTAGTCATTATTTATATATAATCCCTTTCATTTTTGTGTAGTAACCTTTGCCTTGTCATAATTTTTGTCTTATTCATTAGGGACTGTCTTGTTCCCGATTAAGTATAAGTCTGATAAGTATGGTAATAAGGGGTAAATAAAATGGTTTGATTGTTTCCTCGACACACATTGTGCATTTACTTTTGCGTTCGATTCTTACCAAACTCCATGGTAAGATTAGGGTCCCAAACATTAAGAAAAAGTGAGCTATCCACCTTCATGGGTAACCCTCCGTATAGGCAAAGCAAGAACTTCTGGGCTATAATTACGTATGTCTCTTTTGAGTAACCCTTTGCATTTGCATAAGAAAATACATCCACTAGATCAAACTTATTTTGCCAAGCCTACGATGGACCTAGGATTGGGGTGCCTTGGCTTTCTTTACTAGAGGGAGGAATGTTTTGGATTTTGATTTAGGTGTCAGCTCAAACCTCAGTGAGTCATACGAGCCACACCATGTCGAGCCATACCATGGTACTAGAATAACCTGGAGAATAAGACATTCAGGCAAACACTTCTTACTTTTCCTCCTTTGTACCATTATTTTATGTAGGCGATGATGAAGTACATCGTCATCCATGTTTTTGATTTTGCCTATTGATAAATCACGGGGGCATGTTGTTATATTGTCCAATGAACGGTTAATGCTTGGTCTTCCTTTAGGTGAAATGTATGAGCATTATAACCCATGATGCTTTTTAAAGCCTTTTCATCACCTTAAAATTAACAAAGTTAACCTATTCAAGTCATTATGTTGTCTGATAAGTGACAATAAATGTACATCATTACTTGCTTGATTAATTCTACCCGAGAGGTCTCATATCACCTTATCAACGGCAAGCTAAACTCAGTTGAGCCATTCTCTTGTCCAACTAATGGCTAATGATCAATGTATTCTTGTAAGCAATGGCATGTGAAATCCATCATTTTAAAATTTCAGTTACGGCTTGGTATCGCTTTCAAAGGAATGAAATTTAACCTGGCTAAGCCAGCATGCTTAATGTCTTGGAACTAATAAGCCCTAGGTAATGATGAACAAGTACTATACATGGGTCTTGAGTTAACCCAAAAAAAGCTTTCTTATCACAAGGTTTTGACTCGAACACATTGTCATGCTGTCTGTATCAATTTATACGATGAAGGAAGAGCAATTTTTTCTTTATCCTCTAAGGCCATCCAAAGGCATCATAATGCTTATTATTAGGGCAATTTCTATGATTTATTTTTATTGCTTTTCTTCCTTTTACCAAAATTCTTTAACCCTGTACCACCTTATTGTTTCTCATGTTCAAGTCACATGCATCATTTCTTGCATCAAACATGTAAAAACAATGGATATAGGGTAATAGCGAACAAACACCATAATGCCTAGAGGATTTTCACCCCATGGGCACCATATTTCCTTGATAAGGCTTGGGGAATAATTCATCCATTTGTATGGATTCCCTCCTTTTAAAAGCCATACTACTATGGTCGATGCACTAGTGATGTGATATGGTGCATTTCATACATTCCATGTATCATTCCCAATACTTTTTGCAATCTTAAAGATAAATTCCATGACAACTCTCTCGTGTTCATATCATTTTCTCATACGTTACATTAATATACTCATTGAACTCACTTACATGTATGCGATGCATACATTTTACCATGATTTTTTGCATAACATTCAACCATTCGAGGTCTCATATGTGTAGATAAGCATCCCTAACATGTCATATCTTCCATCTTTATTCATTATTTCTTAATATGTTCTTGCATTGATCAATACATAACACTAAACTCATTTGTTGCTTTTGTTGAAAGGGGTGTAACATGGGGGATCAGTTAGAAACAAAAGTTAATACTTTGGAAGGCATCAAAGAGGAATTAGGGCATGATGTTCCAAAATGGAGAGAATAGTTCACAAAATAGGTTAGAGTAGTTATAAACTTTTTTAACGCTAAAAAAGATTCTACTAAAAGGGGCATCATCATCTATAATTGGCCGAATGGGTCAAAGTATGGCAAATCCATTGGAAATGCATGTTAGCACCTTGGAAGGAATTATTGGAGGGGTCAGGCAAGATGTTCAGGAAATGAAGAGGCAACTCTTGGAACTGACAGGGATGATTTCAAACCTTGATCTACTAAAGACAAATTACTTCTTTAAATCACCATCACCCTTACCCACATTAAGGTTTAAAGCACAATTTTTAAAACTTCAAAAGACTCATGTAGAGCCTTCTAGTTCTGCAGTCGAGATGATATTTAAGGCCTACCATCATGGCTCCTTATCATTGCAAGCTAACCCGCTCTTTAACATAAGATGACCTTACATCACCTACCAACCATCCCTTGACATAGGTATTAAGAAGTTCATGAATGGAAAAGGAAAAGAGGATGTTATCAACAATGATAGCCAATTGCAAGCTAACTTAGACTCATGCCCTAAACATAATCCCCACACCTATACACTTCACCCAACTTGGGGTACTATCCCATCAAATCCTTACTTAAGCTTTTACCCTTAGAATATCTTTCAATGCACAACTTAATCCCTATGAGTCTAATTGGAATTGCCCATCATCAAAAAGGGTTAGGGAATGCTTAAAAGAGACAATAGGGCAACCGAGATAGAACCTTATAAGATTGATTCCAATATCATATATTAAATTGCTTTCCTAACTCATTTAGGATCAGTTGATTGCTTCAATTTGTTCTAAGACCATGGAGCCATCATACCTAGATGACCATGATGCTACTATTGCTTGCAGCTGCCACATTGATAATATAGGTCATTCCATAGAAGAATAAAGAGCTCTAACAAAAAAGTGCAGCAATTGGTTAAAATAGGATAATTATATCTTAATCAATTGTGAGAATGAAAAAGGATATGTGAACCTAAGGCAGTAAGGGCATTCTAATTTAACATGCTTCAAGTAAAAGTTTTTGTCTTTGGTTGTCATCATTTTATGAAATTAATATGGTTGAATTTTGAATCAAGTGTTTAATGAATGCATGATATCAGAGAGTCTCAAGAATACTAATCATTACTTGCATTCTTCATTTTTCTTTGAAGCTTTTCCGTGCATAAAGCTAACTAATTGAAAGACCCAAGACTTCAAGGAATCAGTTTAAATGCCATGCACCATGCCCATACGGCCACATCGGAACTACCAAACAGATAAAAGCCTTGACTTAGGCTAAGAATGATAAGAACCATTTTTTTAGAATTTATAGACTCTTTTGGGAAGTAAACAAATGTGACATCTTTTAAAAATCCTAATGGTGATAATTTGACGCATACCAGGATTGTGCTAGAAACATTCACTTTTTTTTCAACAAATAGAACCTAAGCTAGTAGACTACACCTTGAAAGTTTCTTAAATCACATTATAGGGAAACACTATAAAACTGCACTGTGTCCCTAGAAAGCCCTACAGACCATTTTTCTTCCTCTCTATTTCCTAAAAGCCTTTCTAAGGCATATCTTAGGACCTACCATTACCCCTTATCCCTAATTCTCCATTATCACTTTAATATCTCAAAACCTAAATTCTTTATCAATGCAATTTCTTATCATTAGTAAACCGAAAATGGACATGCCCGAGCATGTGAAGTGAAAAGAAGAATCAATGAAAATGAAAACTGAAAACAACATCATATGATTATGATGTTCAAAATTCTTTAACTTTCATCCAAAAAATGACTTTCCAGTTCACGTAGTTATGTTTAAGATGAAAAATAACCATATTTCATTATCCTCTAACAAATTAGAAAGCTTTTCATTTTGCTACCCCTTTGAGCCCAATGAATTTTTTTCAAAAGAAACCTTGATCAAGAATCATCCCTACATTTGGGGCATAAAAAGCTTTTAAGGCAAATGGGACAAATATCCCACTTTATAATTGTGAAAATGACTAGTATTAAGGGACAAGTGCGAAAAGTACTAAGTTTCCAAAATCCAAAATTCACTTCGAAAAACAAAAAAAAGCAAATAAAAGCACAAAATGAAAAATGAAAAGAAAAAGAAAAATTGAACCAAAAATTAAAAAAAGCAAAAGCAAAATCAAGAGAGAAATAACAAAAGATCAGGAAATAATGACATGCCAAAAGTAAAAGGGATGGATAGCCTCACAAAAAGAAATGTTCTTTGATCCAGTCACCCTTAAACACTATATTTGGGCCATTGTACCCTTTTTTCATAACTATGAACCTTGGCCTACATTACGGTCTTTGAAAACACTATTTTGATCAAGCATGGTCACGTGAACTGATAAAGCCATTCTTCATGAAACTATTCCTTTGATAAATTTTGAGCCTTTTTAATAAGCATGGTGAAGCAATCAATTAAAAAAAAGAAATAAAAATGGACGGATTGAAGTTCTAAGATGGAAACCCAAAAATTAGGCAATCTAAAGCAAATTATAGAATTTCAAATTTATTCAGTTTTCAATGAATTCATGTTTTATAAAGACTTGTCCATTCATGAGCCTAAAAAAACAAGAAATCCATTTTACCTATCTTAAAGCTTTTTTGAACTAATCCAAGCCCTTTTCAAGTCTTCTAACCTAGCAAAATAGCTGAATTGCCATATTCTAATCATAGATCATTAGTTTTTAAGAGACTTGAATATCATGCTAACTTAGGAGTTTTCATTGAATAAACATTTCAGGCAAAAATAAAAGATAATAGCTTTTCTAATCATGGGGAAAAGCTAGGATTAGAATGCCTTTTAACTGAAAAAGAGGAATCATCAAGAAAGGTTAAGCCATATCTGGAAAAGAGCAAACCACTGTCTCAACATGTACGCCTTCCATTAGCATGCATGTCATCATTCATGACAATCTACATTATTTGCATAGGTATTTGAGCATCACTCATCAACATACACTTCACTTAGAGCATAGTTACATCAGTACCTATGCTAGCATTTGGATAATGGCTAGTCTTGGCGTTTGCACTCACATGCATCTGCACTGTCATGCATTTTCACCCATGAAGATCCATATTACACATATTTATCTTTATCTGTTTACATCTATACTCATGAACCTTCGCATTTATCTGCATCCATGCTCATGAGAATCGGCACACACGTGCATCCTTTTTATATCCATTTGTACTCATGGGTAGTTGTACTCATGCTTAAACTCACCTATATTTGCACTTATATGCACTTTCACTCACAAGAATTCATTTGTGCTCATGTGCATTCTTTTTCACATCATTCATACTCATGAGCATCAACATTCATATGCATTCTTATTCATAAGCACTAGCACTCATTCGTATTTTTGTTAATGAACATTGGCACTTATCTGCATCTTCACATAAGAAAATTCACATCATATGCATTCCCATTTATATTTGCTCACACTCATGTGCATTCTTGTTTATTGGCATCAACACTCACGTGCATTATCATGTACAAGCATTAGTACTCATGTCCATTCCTATTCATATATACTTGTACTCACATGTATTCCTGCCAACATGCATCCACACTCACATACATTTGCATTTCTGCACATTCGCATTCATAAACATTCACCATTTCACCTCACATGTATATGTATCACTCTTTGCGCATGTGCATCCTAATAACAAGTGTAAGCCTCATTATCAAATCACTTATGACAACACATACGATGGCATTTGTATCTTGGCATGATGCTATGGCATACATTACATTTCTTCTCTTGACAATACGAACCAAAAATCTCTAAAACCATATCTTGAGAATATTTCATTAAAAAATCTAAAAAACTATTTCTCCCATGTATCGAGTCAGTCGACAAAGAGTTGGACACTTATTGTTAAAGCCCAATCTAGCTCAATGTAGATGGCCATGAAGTAAGCCCAAAAAAATTGGCCCATACCAAAAGCTAAGCCCAATATAGCTGGCCATTTCATACCCAATGAAATTGGCCTATACCAAAAGTCAAAGCCTAA
The DNA here is from genome assembly GCA_038381835.1 of Adansonia madagascariensis. Taxonomy (NCBI): domain Eukaryota; kingdom Viridiplantae; phylum Streptophyta; class Magnoliopsida; order Malvales; family Malvaceae; genus Adansonia; species Adansonia madagascariensis. The sequence goes on along the minus strand of JBBYHL010449995.1, from coordinate 28,686 downwards.
TGTAACCGACTATTAGGTAAACCTAGTGAAGTTTATCCATATCGAGAATTAAGCCCAATATAGCTGGATATGTCATAAATCCTATAAAGCTAGCCTATACCAAGAGTCAAAGCCTAATGTAGTTGGCCATGTCATAAGCTTAATAAAGTTGGCCCATAATAAAAGTTAAAGCCCAATGGGTAAGCCTAGTGAAATTGGTCCATACAAAAGGTTAAGCTTAGTGTAGTTGGCCATGTCATAAGCCCTGCAAAGTTTGGCCCATACCAAGAGTCAAAGCCCAATATAATTGGCCATGTCATAAGCCAGTGAAGTTGGCCTACATCAAGAGTTAAAGCCTAATGTAGCTAGCTATATCATAAGCCTAATTAAGTTGGCACAATCCACAAAAAGTTGGGCACTAATTGAGTCTGTCCATAAAGATCTGAGCACTATTGAGTCTGTCTAGAAAGAGCTAGGCACCAATCGAGTTTGTCCATAATGAGCTGGGCACCAACTGCATCTATTCACAAAAAGTTGGGCACCAATTGAGTCTATCTGTAAAGAGTTGGCCGCTAATCAAGTTTATCCATAAGAAATTAGGCAGTAACTATACTCGTCTATAAAGAGTTGGGCACTAATCAAGCTCATCCACAAAGAGCTGGGCACCAAACAAGTCTATCCATAAAGAGCTAGGCACTAATCGAGTGTCCACAAAGAGCTAGGCACCAATAAGTTTGTCCGTAACGATCCAGGCAACAACTATGTTTATCCATAAAGAGCTGGGCACTAATCGAGTCCATCTGCAAAGAGTTAGGCAGCAAACGAGTCTGTCCATAAAGAGCTAGGCACCAATTATATCCATCTATATAGAGCTAGGCACTAATCGAGTTCCTTCGTAAAGGAATGGGCACTAATAGAGTCTGCCCATAAAAAGTTAAGCACTAATCGAGTTTGTCCATAAAGAGCCTAGCACCAATTAAGTTTATCCACAAAAAGCTAGGCATCCATCTTATCGAGTTTATTTGTAAAAAGTTAGGCACAGTTGAGTCTGTCAACTAAGAGTTGGACACTTATCAAGTTAAAGTCCACATCAGCTGACATCTAACTAAAGAGATCAAACCCTATAAATCTAAAAGCCAGTAGAAAGTTTAAACTAGATAAAATCTTATTTAGACTTTCATCGAAATCTCTGCCAATAGATAGACCCATCATAGTGAAACATTAATTAAATCTTATTTTTGTAAAAGGCATCATCCCACCTCAGATAAAATAATGTCGATTTTTCATTGCTTTGTTCTTGATACTCAATAATAGCTAAAGAAGGGTAGCTATAGCCACCCATTTTATTCGAGCCAATATTCAAGGCACTAACATGGTCACTATTCGACATGTTATCGAGGTTATTTTAATAAGCACAGATCATATTCTACCATCATTCCTTGCCACAATAAGGGGTTTAGACAGCCAAAGGTATGTAAAAGTTACATTTGTGCATAAAGGTATCAATACATGGCCCATAGGTATCAATACAAGGCTTCCACATCACTATAAATCCTAATTTCACATATTGTATATACAATAGGGTTGTGTATCAATCTTAAAGGTGGGGTATCAATATTAAGGGTGTTTGTATCAATACGAGTTAATGTTATAGCTAAAATCATGATTTCTAGCCAAATGTATTGATGCATTAATAAGAGTATCGATACAATTGGTGTAGTATGGATACAGGCCTTACAGTCTCAAGACTAGAAGGAATTTTTGCTCTATATATTGATACGACCCATGTTGTATCGATACTAAAAGGAATTTTTGCTCTTGATATTGATATAGTCCATTTGTATCGATATTGGAAGGCAAAATTGGCTTCTTGGATCGATGTAAAGTTGTACTGACATAACAAGGCATTTTTGCCCAATTCATGCATTTTTTAGCCTTTGCACAATTGATCTAAAAATCAGATTTGGAATCATTTTTGGCACCAAAATTCATCAAAATTCATCAAAATTCATCTAATACCTCAACATTGGACTTATGATTAGATCAAATGAATTTTTTAGGCCTAAAATAACTTAAAAAATGGATATTTTCATGGAATACATGGTTTGTTTGAGGGCATGCTTAGCTTTTCCCCCATTGTAAGTTGCTTCAACCCCTCCATGTCACCACTCTACTTGTTGCAGCCAATAAAATTTCAACTAATTGAGCATACTACCTAGTGCTAGTATATGGTACTTCGAGAAAACTTAAAAATACCTTTGCTTTGGCTTAAAAAAAACATTAGCTATGCATTGGATTATAAAAGGAGCCAATTTTGGCTCAGCCAACATACACTCTCATTCAAACACTCTTCAAAAACATTTTTTAGCCATCTTTCAGCCTCAAACACTCATATTCTCATAGCTCCCCTAACCACCATGAAAAACCTTTTAAAAGCAATTTTCCTTTTCTTTTACCTTAAAAACTCCTATTCGTCCATACCATAACTAAAAAGCTCTCTCTTTTTATTCCTTTCTTGCTAATCAATAGTAAATAAAAGTGAGAAAATGAGTTTAAAGCTACTAATCAAAGAAAAGGCTAGGATTCAAGGCTTTGGTATATCTTCTTTACCTTACTCATTTTATTTTCTAGTTTTCAACATTAGCATCATCTTAGTGAGGCATTCATGTCACCATGGCTATTTTAGGACTCTCATGCATTATTAGGCCTTAGATATGGCAGTCTTAGGTCTTTCATAATCCTTTTGGTGCTTTGATGTTGCTTGGGTGACTAAAACATGCCATTTTTTATTTTTGCCATCAAGAAAGCCCCTATTCATCCATTTTTTGTCATGTTTGATTCACTATCATATGTTTAACTTATGCTTGAATGATTGTCCTAACAAGTTTTGAGCATATTCATGAATTTTCTAGTATCTTGGTATATTTTATGGTATAATAATGCTATCTTAAAAATTTCAACAAACTTTTCTTCGCTTAAACAGGTTCATATTATCTTTCATGGCATGATTCTTAATGTCATTCATGAAGCTAACAATTCCTTGCATGTTATTTGTCATTTTCTTGCATTTTCATCATTTTTTTTATGTCAAAATATCATCTTTCTTTCTTTAATTGTGGATCCATGTTCATCTTCATGTATGTCACATTTAGTTCATAGCGCCTTTGTCAAGATGCTTGCTTGTGTGCTGCAAAAAAAAGAATTTGATTTTCAAACAAACCTTTAAGTTAATTTTATGTTATCTCCAATAAATGGAGATAAACATGGATTTAATATTTTCACTAAATTGGTCCTCCAACCTTGGGGATAAATCAAGCTTTTTATGTTTGCATTCATGGTTAAATGAGGTTAAAAAATCCTAATTTTTGAAATAAAATAGCCTTCTTGTTTGTTTTAAAGTTTTTATGCCTTGATTTTGAGTCTAATACCCTTACTAGTGACTTGGTTAACAGGCTATTCCATCATCCCAAATTACTTCAAGATTGTGTGAATGAACATGTGAATCAAACTCCCTTTGTTATGAACATTTGGATGTGCATAACTTGAGCCTAGTTCTAAGAAAAATGAAAAATAAAAAAACTCCCTTATTTTGCTCTGGCAGCATTGTACTTACAATTGAAAATTAGTTTTGAGCCCTAAAACATTTTTATGGAATTTCTAAATATTTTTCCCTTAAAAGCATTTAGATACCATTCCCATGATGTCTTGTTTGCCCTCAGATTATTCTAGATGAGGGAGCTATGATTTTTTGAACCTTTGTTGTATGGAACCCTTAGAATTAGCAATTTACATTCTATTTGTGCCATTTTAGCCCACCAAATGATTTTTCTAGATTTTCAAAATATTTTTCCTAAAACTTCCATAAAATTCTCTTTCTCAAAAGGTATCGTCTGTAATTTAGTAATTCTTAATGAGTCTAAAGTGATTTTTCAATATTTGTTATACCTTTTCTCCTACGTATGCTATAAGTGCTAAAGTAAACCCAATTTCAAAGATTAATTTCTCTAAAAAGCAATTTTTTTGGATTTTTGGAATACTTTTATATTAATCCTTGTTGAGTTGCCTTTACAATGGTACCTCATTTACCTTTGAAACCTTTGAACAAAGCCAGAATAAATTTGGGAAGGGCAACAGTTGTTCCTTTTTTTGGATTGAAAAAGTAGACTAAATTTTCAAACTTCTTTTTTAAGACATTTGAATGTCTCAAAATACACCGATTGATTCTCCATGCAGTCGAGTGTCATAAAATTTGTCCAAAAAGATTAAGATTAAGGCCAAAAATTAATTTTTTTATTTGAATTATTAGTTTTAAATTTAAAATACCTGATTTCATTTTAAAATATTCCTTTTTTTTTCAAAAATTCCTAAAACTTTTATCTTTGGAGGTAGTCCAACCCTATCCTCCAAGGGGCTACTCCAACCTTGCTTTTACGAACTTTGTTCAAGTTTCAGAATTACTATAATTTTTACCATTGCAGATACTCTAACTTCATCGTCCAAGGGGATACTCCAACCCCACTTTTCACTAAAAAAATTCAAATTCTCTCTCCCAGACTTCAAAGGCTTTTTAATCAAAACTTTTTTTTTTTCACATCTCAAGTGACCACCGAGTCCATACACATCTTGAAGTTGTCTTTTCAATTATTTTTCAACAATCAATGACAATTATGAGATACATTATGAATGTCCCTCCTTTTTATGCTTTATGTGTTTATCTTTATCCAATATTATTATTTTTTTCATCTTACTAACACATTTTCTTTTATCGCATCCATTGTCATTTCGTATTTTGAAATCATTTTTGAAAATTATAAAGCAATTTTCATGTCAGTATCCTTTTAATGCTTGACATAGAATATCTAATTTTTAAACTTAATTCCCTACATCTTTAGGGTGTATACATGATGTAATTTTTCTTTTAAAACTCATGTTTACAATTCATTATTAAAAAAGGATTATGCTAAGAAAATGATATCAAAACCGATGTAAGACATGGCTAGCAGGTACCGATTTTGAGCATTATTGGGTTGGAAATCCTTCATCATGCGTAAGCAACTCTTGAACCCAATGACCTTGTAGTCCTTAAAATCGATTTTTGAGTTTCTTAACTCAGAATATCATTTTCAATAGGCATTTGATCATACCTAGCCTAAAATAGTTAGTGGCGACTCCAAGTCCTTAGCCACTTTATGGTAGCCATTTGAGACTAATTGGATGAGTGATTTATCCGATAGTCATCCTCGTCTCTGTCATCTCATCATGCCTAATCCAAATCTTGATAAAGGAATAACCCAAAGGCAGCATATTCTTTTTCAGTAGCATACAGCACATTCTTTTTCAGTAGGTGCTATGCTAGGTAAGGGTATGTCATGACACCTTCTTTTCCTTGTTCATTAGAGAGAAATGATCCAAAGCCTAGTCAGACATGCGCTTATATTGATCAAGGAAAACTTATGTTAAATTTGCCCATGTTTGAATACTGGCCAAATCAACTTTGATATACCATCAGACAGCTGCCTCAATCAAACTACCTTAAAAATGTTGACTCAGAAGCTTCTCATTCTCTTTACAATAAGCCATTTTTTGGTAATACATCTAAATGTGCGTGGTTGAACTCATGGTCCTGTTATATTTTTTGAAATCAAGTTGCTTGATCTTAGGTGGGATTATAATGTTGGATACTAGACATAGAGATTTAGAGTCAATGGCTCCAAATATATTATTCTTTTATATAGCCCAAGATATTTCTCTAGCAGCTAAAATTTTCTCATATTTTCATTGGTTTTGTTGGGTTTTAGAACATTTGTCTCCTCATGTTCTGCTAGTTCATCAAGATCAGGGATTAAACAGTTAGCAAAAAAGGATTTGATATTTGGTCTATGATACCTGGGGATTAAATATGGTGCTACTATAAGGTTAACATAGATAAATGATTAGACTGGTAGGACTTGTGTTTACTAGGGTTATTGCTCTCGTGATACCCCTTATTGAGTGTCAATAGCTTAAGTGTTCCATTCTAATTGACCTCGAGATTAGCCGGCCCCTTCCTAGTGTTAGCAACACTAGTTTACCCCTTCATCCATCATGGTAGCTAACAACCAATCTCATCAATTCTACGATTTGGGCTCACAACTCTTTGTTCTTGCGAAGCATTTATTCTTGGGCTTCCTTATACATAAGGTCAAGTCTTTCAAAATGGACTTGGTGATCATTTGCCATGGCTTTATAGCCACTGCAAGTGTTGTATTGGTGCCAGATAGCTAATTTCATGCTTAAATCCCTCGCACGTTAAAGTTACTTCAGACTATGCATTTTATACTAAGTGATGAGTATGATGCATTCATGAATGTAATGATAAAGGATGAAAGCATGTTTATGCATGAAGAAATAAAAAATAAACAACTAAATAAACTAAGTATGCAAATATGTTGGAGACAATTGAGTTCTAGCAACAGCTTCAAAAAAAGTCTTTCATTAAATAGAAATAACTTTTAGTTACATCCTATAAAATCTAAAAGTAATGGACATGATTACATTGTTTGATCACATTTTCAGGAAAATTCAACAATTCTATTTTGCATATTCTAATTGGGATAAAATCTCACCTTAGGGACCTAGCTTGCTCAACCATGTTGTCTACCTTGTTCTTGATTACCTAAACCTATTCGATAAGGTATTAGAAATGCCCCTGATGATCTAGACGAGCTTGGTCAAATCTGAGCCATACATCATGCCACCCATATTCTATCTCCTCAGAGGATCTCTGCAATTTAGTAATCTTATTTTGCTAGATTAGGGGGCCTATGCCAAGCTCTGGACCCTCAACAACAAAGTTTTGTTTTTAGTCGTATTCATATTCAAGAAATGCACTCAAGCCTCCAAATGCTTGCAATTTTTCTAGGTAGATAACTAACTAAAGTAGGCTCTAATGTACCTTTGCACGTTGGTCTAAGCCTAATCCTTCAGGACTCTAAGTTTTTAGTAAAAGTAGTAAGTTTGGCTCTCTATTCGATTAGGGATTTGCCAATTCCTTGATATTTCTTGCCAAATAAGGGTGCTTTATGCTTCTCGTGTAGACTTTGTAGGCTCTCATTGGCCATATCTTTTTCTTTGATGATGACCTTCATTTTTTTATCCTAGATCTGTCATTCAAACTCCATATTACTTTTCTTCTCCTTTAACCGTTTGATTTCCTAATTGAGCTTGGTTTTTTTCTTATGCAAACTCTCTGTCAAAAGCTTTACTTTAGAAGGACATTCACCAACTTATATCCAAGCTAACCCATTATCTGATAAATCTAAAGTGTCATTAATCCAATGAATCTTTTATCTATTATAACTCAGAGTTACCTTATTTTCCCTCTTTTTTAGCTTGGGACAGTAAGCATTTTCCCATGAATCAAATGGTGCTTGGACCTCTCTTATGCAGTTCACTTTTTTGTATTCAAAGTTCTAATCATCTCAGTTGCATGTAACTGAGACAAACTACAAGTGATCAAACTAACAGAAAGTAAGAAATGGTGCATAGCTAGCACCTCCCTAAATGCCAATAAGAAGAACCTAATAATAAGTCCTACACTTGTACATAAAAAAGCTTGGAATGATCCATAGATCTCTTCAAACTATCTTATTGCTAAGTTTGTTTTTCAATTTCTTGATCCATTATTCTCAGGTTATATCCTACTCCCATTTCTTCTCAAGAAATTTAGTGATAAGATTGAATTTGGTCATGTAGGGGTGGAGTAAACTTTTTGCCCTAACCCAAAAGTGATTTTGGTGCCAAATGTAGAGAAGAGGAATATATTTGGCAAATCCTCTTTTTCTTTTTCTTTTTTACAGTGAGCAAGGGATCAGATGGTTTTGACACGAATTATAGGTGTTCGGTTAATGCCGTAACCTAATCTAGATAACAAATCAAAAATTATGAACTCTATGTGTCCCAAAGTCTTTTGGGAAAATAAATAACCCATACATTGCCAAGGTGCATATGTCCCTAACTCTTTTTTGGTTGGATAAACCATCATCACTAATTTCACACCATCTTATGAGATGTACCCATTATTACCTTGCTTAATCTTATGTGCTTCAACCCACTATTCGAGGACTCTAAGAATTTTTACCAACCTTTTTTTAAAAGCTTGCTATTTCAAGGACTTAAAATAGATCTTATCAAATTGAAACCCTTCAATGTGAACCAAAGTAGTGTACTCCCAAATGGTCGAGATAAGATCCTTTTGATTAAAGGTAAAGCACCTAGATGTTAGATTCTATAAATGCGTGGTAGCTTGAAGTAACTAGTCATCAGGCTAGACATAAAGTAATAGAACAATGTCATTGTATTTCTCAGTGAAGAGTGCTTTCTCAAAACTATCCTAATGGCTCCACATGTTTCTCAAAAACTTAAGCTCATTATATCTGAGAGTTCACTTGAATCATTCTAGAATCTTTGACCTATAATCAGACTTCAAGTGATTTCTCTTTTTTCATTGACTGTCTTCAGACCTTGCTCTAACTACTACATAGGCTTCAGTTATCAAACCCTAAACCTGATCCATGACAAGATCTTCTGAAAAACATTATCCTTTACCAACTATCCCAAAATGAATATGATAATGTGATTCATGTAGACAAACAAAAAGAGGCAATAAGTCAGTAATAGATCAAAATCGATTAACAAAATAATAAAATTAAAAGCAATAAAAGTAACCGTATAAATTGCCTTGGTCATCAGCATTACTGAGCATTAAGGCAGACCCAAAAGGCCATGGGAAGTATTGTCCTCCCCTTATAGCTCAAATTGACATGAAAAATATAACAATGTGTCCAAGTTAAAAATATCCTGAGAAAAAATTAACGACTTGTGTGACAGTGTTTGTTCGTCATCACCTAAAGCTTATTAGTGCAAAGCGATCAATTGAATAGCATAATGGCCTAATAGGGTTTTGTTCATCCCTAATGTGCTGATATGAACCTCTCAGGTTGTAATTGATTACTTGGGTGGTGGCATCCAGTTATTTCCACTTTTTAATTGGCATATGTTAAGCTATCAAGTGGACAACATAATGGCCTAACCAAGTGAAATTGATCCTTGATGAGGTAATTTAGTAACATAAATGAAGACATTCATTCATCATCACCTAATGAAACAAAATGTTAGCTATTGATAGGATAGGATGATGACATGCCCTTGTGATTTATTAGGACATATGATGTCGTATGGGGAAAAAATGAAAACAACATTAACAATGTGCATTTATTATCACCTACTCATAATAAAAGTGTTGGGAGTAAAAAGGAAAGAAGTGTTTCCCTGAGTGTCTTATTCTTTAGGTTATTCTTGTAGCACTTCAGTATGGTTTGACATAGTTTGGCTCATACGGCTCACTATATAAGGTTGGTTGACTTTAAATTGGTTCTTAAACCATTCCTCTATCTGGTAAGGACAGTCGAGGCACCCTGATCTTGGGCCTATTGCAGACTTGATGTAAAAGGTTCTATTTTGATAGATGTATTTCCCTATGTCCATGTGGACTATTAATCACAAAAGCATAGGTAGTTTATAACCCAAAAGGTATCGATAGCCTCATGGGACAGTGACCATAATGGAGGTGAATAGTTTACTCCCACCTAAGTATCAAGTTCTATATCTATCTAAGGAAAGATTAGTTGAGAGTTTAATGCAAATACAATTGCCTAATGTGTGCATAAACCAATATGAATTTTTTAGGTAAAAAGAAAACCTTGGCAATAACAAGGAGACAAACAAATAGGAATAAAATATTAGCATATAAAGGTTAATGAGAATGCAAAAGGGGGAAGGAGGAAGGGGATTATCATTAAAAAAAACTAGGATTAGAGAAAACATAGAATCGGATAAGATATGGCTAGTTGTAGGCTTGAATCTTTAATTAATCCCTAGTGGAGTCACCAAGCTACCGTAACGTACCCATCATCAACAAAAGATGCACCAGACTTGATAAGGTGAGAAATAAGTGTTTCTCGCTACTTGGGTTAGGGCAGGTGTTGGAAAAACAAATCAATTTGTGTAGTGGAATTTAAAAAAAATTTTGAATTGGATCATCCAAGAATTCCTTGATCTGTGTAAAAGCTTCAGCCAAATAGCCTTCTCCACTATTCTTCAATTCCTAGATCTTTGTCTTGATCTACTTTGAATTCATATAGTATGATTTTTTTTCAAGACCACTTTTGTGCCAACAGGTTAATATCACTAGATGTGCCCTAATTTTCATTTTTAATTAAAATAATTATTTTACTACCTTCATAAAACCCTAATATATGGCATCAACCCTAATCTGGGTGCCCACCAGATTTTGGCTAAGCCTAAATATATCTACATATATTTTGGCTCAATTTATTTTATGGAGCTTAGTCTGTTTAATCTAAATACTAATTAATTTTAATTAAATTGATAATTTTATTTAACCCGATAATTTTTCATAACTCCAATTTTAATTCAAAATTAAATCATGGCAATTTTATTTGAGTCGAATAATTATGTTCTAATCATCAAATAAATTTAACTATAGTAAAATTTATTTTAATCGCAAATTAAAATTAAATAAATAAAAATAATTTTTCTTAATTTATCTGAAATATTATTCACATATAATTTATAAATAAAAATTGCTTATAAATAAAAATTTAAACTAGACTTAATAGATATTAAATTAATTATATAAATAGCTAATTTTTCATATCTATTTATTTAAATTAGTTCTTATATTTATAAAATGATATATATAATTAATTTAAATTACTAATTCTTGTCTCAATAAATATTTAATCAAATTAAATATATATTCTAAATAAATAACACCAAAGTATCTTTTATTTATTTACTGAAGCTAACACTTACTCCCTTAAGGAAGAGTGTATCCGACATACCACTTCACTATATTGAGAATCATTGGACTTCAAGTTTTTCAATCAATAACCATCCGTTAAAGAGTTATGTTAAGCTAGTAAGGGACCAATTAGACAAATATAATTAAGCTCTAATAATCTATGTATTCATTATTCTATATCGCATAATTAATCACATTATTATTAATATGGAAGTCATACCCTAAAGACCTAAAACCATACTACCAATTAAATATTGTATTAAGTAAGCTTTATAAATAGCCTTTTAGTCTAACAACCTTGCCATTTGTGTAATACCTTAATATGATATCCGTATCAACTTAAAATTAAAAAGCCATTTTACCAACTTGATCACCTTATCTGAAAGTTCTATCATACTCTCTATCTGAAAATGATTCACCACATGTGAACAACTCATCATTTGATAAATAAATGATCGAGGCCTTGTCCATTTTCACTGTCCTATATAATGCCTTTTAAGAGGATAATCTTAAGCTCTTTATATGAGCTATGATTCTATATCTATTAGTAAAGCTCTCATCGAGTATAAGTCATATACCCAATGAATCGATCTAATAGCTTACTACTTTGAGACGCTGTAGCCTTTGGAACATCAAAGCATACAAGTATACATATGGAGTTAATTACCGACTCAAGATTAAGGTAATTACATAATGAACATCAAATGTGAATTAATCCAAATAAACAGACTTATAAATGGATAATTGCACTTTGGTCTAATTCGATATATCACCACCTTAAGGCAATATATTTATGTCTCTACTTAGAAGTCAACCCGCTCAAAATGGCCAAGACAAGCCCTCTCCAAAATTGGATTTAGATGATAGAATAGTCTTAACATTGGTTAATTGCTCACATTAACCTTATAGACTACGGACTATCAATTTAGGCTACTTACTTGAGAATGTTGTGTTCCCGTATATCAAGTCCATTATATCAACATTCTAATAGTATAAACACAAGTAGTCAATGAGCCATATTTGCTTACATTTACTTTAACATGTAAATCTAAATAAGGATGGAATAACAATGATGTAATGATAAAACTCGAAATAAATTTGATTAATTTGTTCAAACTCATGAAAAATACATCAAAGTGTCTTTCATCCTTAAGGCATTCAAAATAAAAGGTTGTCAAACAAATTGCATATCTAGTTAACTTTTGTATGTGATTGCGATGTGGTTGAAAACTTGCAGTTGCCACTAATCACTTAGACTAGGTATGACCAAACACCTATTAAAAATGGCATCTCAAGTTACAAAATATAGATATTTAATTTTACGGTCTATGTATTCTAGAGTTCATTAGGAGGGTTTAAGAGTTAATTACGCATGGGGAAGGATTAGCAACCCCACAACAACCTAAGTTGGTCCCATCTAGCTATATAATATCTTGGTCTTGATTTTCTTTGTTTTAATTCGTCATTGTTTGTGCATAATACCAATTTTACAATGCATGAATTTTAAAACTAATAGATCTAATTTCTATGTGAAAAAATTGAATATCATTACAAAACTTGGAGGAGTGGTGAAATGTAAGGTAAGATATTTTCAAATTTCATTTGAAAAGTGTGTTCTATATTGAGCACTAGATAATGCCAATATGAAACATTGCCTCCATAATTTTAAGAAATTAATTTAAAAATATGAATGCAAAATTTTCACTGTAGACACATCATTTTATCTGGGCCAATTTTTTGTATCTCAAAACTTAGTTGAAAGGTAATAGAATAAAATAATAAAATAAAAAATAAGGATGCCTATTGATTATTGTGTCACCAAGCACTATTAAGGGACATAGTGACAAGTAAAAAAATTTTTAGGGGAAGGTTTGAAATGCCTAGGGATTTTATAAAAAAATGTAAAAAAGGGCATCAAAGCTTATTATCCAAGGTGTTATGAAGGTCATTAGAGCAAGCACGGGTTAACCATTCATTATTCTTAACCAAATGAGGTGCTCAAAGAGTCAAAGGTATGCAAAATTCACATTTCTATGAGTATGTATCGATACGTGTCTTCTAAGTATCGATACAAATCCTCCACATCATCAAAATCCAAAAAATTACTTATATTAATATAAAAGGGGAATGTATCAATACATAAGTCAATGTATTGACACATGAGCCAATTGTGTCGATATAAGATTATGTCATAGCTAAAATTTGATTTTCAGTCAAAATGTATCGATACATAAATGACTGTATCAATATATTCTAGAAATGTATCAATACAATCTTCATTGCATCAACACATTCTGGGTTTTTGCCCAGATTTATTGATACAATATATGGCGTATCGATATATCCTATGTATTTTGCCCAATTCGTGTCATTTTCACCCTTTTGCACTGTGACATTGAAACACAAATTTGGTCATGACTTTGGGTCCAAAAATCATCCAATATCAAACATAACTTCTTGAAAATCATATGGACTTCATTTTTGGGTTTTAAATGGGTTATAACTTTTTTACATCATCCATTAAGCTTTTTTTAAGAGCATTTCATGCTATAATATGGATTGATGAAAGGTAAGCTTGACCTTACCATATCAAATCATGCATGGTTTGCTACTGCTATTAGAGCTGTGCGTCAACTAATCAAATGTTAAAAGGTTGCTCCTTTGCACTCTTCCCTTTTTTGTGTGATTTATTTTATGAAATATTATTTCTTCTTTTTTCATACTAACACGATTCCTTTTACGGTTTTAACCTACATTCATATTTTCCAATTGTTTTCAAAAATCATAAAGGCAATGCTTCCTATTAGGATCCTTGTAGTGCTTGATATGAAGTATCTTATTTTCAAAATTAAATTAGCTTATTTTTGTCGAAAATCTCTATGTTTCCCACCTCTTTGAGACTTTCATATAGGATTAAAATTTTCCTTAGAACCTAGATTTACTTTTCCATATAAATTCATGTACAAAAGGGATTATATCAAAATAATGGCAAGTCGAAATAAGGAAACCAGAACTGAGTTAAGGCATGACAAGAAGGTACCGATTTCGGGTATCATAGGGAGGTTTATACCTCCTTGCACATAACCAACTTTGGAGCTCAACCGTCAAATCTCTGGACCTCATAGACCTTGAAGTCGATGTTTTGAGTTTTGTAACTCGAAATGTCATTTTCAATAGGCATCCACTGAAAATCGATGATTTGCAGTAACTCTAAGTCTTCAACCATTTTATGGTGGTCTTTTGAGACTAGTTGGACAAGCGACTCATCCAATGGTCCCCTTTCATGATCAAGAGCCAAGAATCCATACCTTCTTGCTCCCATCACTTCAAAAGGAACAGTCCCGATCTAAAGGGACTTTCTCGTCAAGAAAAAATATTTTTAAGTCATGCATATTTTTCCACTTTGTGAGGATGTTCAAGGGCATGTTACTGGTAGTCACTAAGATAGGAAAAGTGTTTGTAAGACATGAAAATATAATACACATTGCATAAAAATAAAGCACACAAAGTATAAAAAAGAGGTGGGTTTGAGAAGTTTCTCATAGTTGTCATTGATTGTCTAGAAATAACCAAATCAACATCTTTGAGGTACGTTTGGACACGTTGGTTGTTTAAGGCATGAAAATCAAGGTTTTAGTGGAAAAATTTAGGATGACCTGGGAGAAAGAAAATTTAATTTTTGGTGAAATTTTGAAAATCGATGTTGAAAGATCCATGTGATGAAAAATGGGTGATTTCTGAAAAATGAAATATTTTTTTAGTATTTTTGATAAAAAAGGTAGGCTTTAAAATTAAAAAGACAATTAGTTTTTGTCCCTCATCTATACATAACTCAAAAATTCATTAAAGTGAGAGCCGAACTCATCTCTAGGCATCCGAATGCCTCGAGAAGGTGATTCATGAAAATTGCCTGATTTTGCTTAATACTAAGAATAGAAAATAGCTTTGCACTATCCGTATTTTTGAATTTATTTTGGGCTCGTCAGAAGGTTTTAAATGAAAAATGAGATACCATTGGAAAGATAACTCGAAGAGAATTAATATAAAAATATTCAAAAGAATCCTAGAAAATCTCCTTCTAGAAGAAAATAATTTTTGAAATCAGACTCGGTTTAGCATTAATAGCATATGCAGGGGAGAAGGTGCAGTAAATTTAGAAAAATCATCTTGGACTCATTCAGAATTTGTTAAATCACAAACGATACCTTTCTAAAAAGGGAATTTCTTTTAGCTTTTAGGAAAAATATTTAAAAATTCAAAAAATATATTTCATTAGCTGAAATGACCCAAACAAAATGATGATTGTTGATTCTAAGGGTTTTGCACAACAAAGCTTTAAAAATCATAATTATCTCATCTGAGCATATTCGAGGGCAAACAAGATATCTTTGAAAAGGTAATTTAGTGCCCTATGAAATAAAATACTGAAAAAATAATATTTCCTAGGGCTTCAAAATAATTTTTTAAGTTAGTGTCACTATGCTGCTAGTACTAAAATAGGGCTATCTGACATGTTTGGTTATTTAATGCTCGTATTATGGTCTTGGACATTCGAATCTCTATCATTTAGTGTCCATGTCAATGAAATTTTTGATCCATTCGAAGTCCTAGGGAAATGTGGACAAGTGAACAATTCGCTATCTGCGCCATTTGAATTACAATACAAAGACTTAACACACGGCATTTAATCAAAAATTGGTAAAACTAAAATATTTTTTTAGGGATGTAACAGATTTTATTTTGCCTTATTAAGTCTTTAATCCAAAAATAACTAGCTTGATATTATCTCATTATCAAAGCTTTAATTTATCAAAAATAATAAACCAATACTAATCTTATTATTTGGATTAATATTAGTCTAACTTGATGTTGGTTTATAAAATTAGTATATTATCCTCCAAGCAACCACATCAAAGAAGCATTTTAACAAGCACATGATGATCTAAAAAACTATATCAATACCATCCAAACATCAAATACAAGAAGAAGCATCATTAAAAACATTTTGACAAGGAAAACCATGCTCACAATATAGACAAAATCATAGATATAATCAAGACATGTTTCATGAACATATAATAATGGATTAAGCATGAAATCAAAAAAATAAAACATCATAGTCTTTCATGTTAGAAGAATCGTGCTAATATATTATCATTTTATCACTTCATGTGTACATCACAAATGACAAAGGAAATAATGAAATAAGTAAAGGAATATACCTCTTACCAATTTTTCCTCAAAACTATGGCCTCTATTTGACTTGCCTTTTTTTTTGCTTTCCTTTCTTTTGGTTTAAGCTCAGCCACCAAAAGTTGGCTAGGCTTTTTCTATTTTTTCCTTTTTCTTATGAGTGATAAGTGGTGTTAATAATGTAAGGTACGTGTTTTAATGGTTGATAATGTAACAATGTCAAAGCAAAGAATGGGAGTGTGTGTAAAGCATTTTATAGGCTGTGTTTTTTTGGTGGCTTGGGAGGCGTTAGAATGAAAGTGAATTTGGTGGCTGTTGTATGTGGTGTGCTTTAGGAAATTTTGAAAGCCAAAATTTAGCTGTATAACATGGCCTGATTAACCAAGCTAGGGCAAAGAGAAGGGTTAATTTTGATTTTTTACTTTTAAATATGATAAGTCATAATGCTTATATGGTGTGCTTACAATTTTTAATTGGCCATAGTACCATACTTAAGTGCTAAATGGTCATGGATTATCAAAAATGTCCTTCTAAAAATCCAATTTTACCTTTAAATATTCCATGATCTAGCTAAATTGGCCTAGAAAAATTCATTAACCTAATCTAATAGGCCCAAAATTAATTAAATGAATGGACACATAGACCAAAATAATTTTAATAATGCCTAACATGAATTTAAAATATTTAAAAAATTAGACCAATATAATTAAATAAAATCAATCAAAATTAATAAATTAAATAAGCACGTGGACAATATCTTATTTAAAAATTTTTATTTTTTGTTAAGGCTTGGCCTTAAGTTAAATAACTTATGACTTACCTTAACTCAGGATGATGCAAATGGATTCATGATTGCTCGTTCATCCTTAATCTCACTTTGTGATGCTTATTATGGAGTCTAAACAAAATTAGGTGTCCACAGCTATCTTTGAGCACTGCCAATGCCCCATCTTGGTAAAATAATGACTAAAAATAGTTTTGGGAACATGACCTTGATGTATAAAGATCTCATTATTGTAACTCATTACAATTACTTTATAAGGAAAATGTGTTCCATAGGTTCTATCCAATTAGTAGTTGATGATTGTCAGTCATACTGCTAACATGAAGCAAAACCTTATATCTGTAAACTAAGTGATGTTTGCATAATTAACTAATATATGCCTTATCCAAGTTGATTGGCTCTAAGGCATTCTCTAACAAAACCAAACTATGTTAAAATGAACTGGTTGAGTCTGAATAGGCAATCAATCTCTTTTTGATAACTTGATCGACCATTGCATAAGATGATGTTGGATTCAACTATGATGTTATATGATAGAGTCTTGGTGGAACTTAGGAACAAAAGGATGAAAGTGTTTCATGTCTACTAGGAGTTTGATCTTGCATCAAAATCCTTTTTCACTTATCTTTTAGTAACCAAAAATGGATCAGATTAAAGAGTTGGTTTGGCCAACTCTAAGATTTGGAGGTTGAGCTTGAACATGGCCCTTAAAAAGAGGGAAAAAAACCTTTAGAGATATGAGCTTAATCAAAGTAAGAACTCTCTTTCTCTTACACCTTTGATAGATTAGCCAAAAATGAATGAATGTGGAATGTGATCATTGGACTGATAATAGAGGAAAACAAGAAACTATTCAGTAAAGATTTTCCTCTTATAGTTGTATTGTTGTTTTGCTTTTCCTTTCATTGTTTTCTTCGTATTGCATAACAAGAATCATTCTTAATGAGTTATAGTCACTTGAAAGAAACACTTAACCTATCGTTTTGATTGAGACAATGTTATTTTCTTACCAGCAGTAAAGAGTTACTAAGCCCTATGAAAGCTCTAAGATCACCACTATAGGCAACACGTTTGGTAGTTTATGACTTTAGAGAGATCGTGCAATGACTAGAAAGTTGCATTCCTTTTTAGAAAACTACACACTCAAGGTTATAAATCTTGAGTAGGTTTAACTCTTGATTCGATGGTTGAGCATTTTTGAATTTATATATACAACCACATGCATACCACATTCTAAAAATCTTAAGGGTAATTTGGTTCTTTCTTTTTTTACTATTTTGCTACGTTACTATTATTTTTTATATTCTTGTCTAATTTTAATTAAACACAAGGCTGAATTTCATTGCAAAGATTTCCATCAAAAGCCATGTCTCAATCATCTATTGAATGTGTAAAATTATGATGTAAGCACTTTTTTATATAGAAAAATGAATTCCATTAATAAAAAAATTTGGATTGCAAGGAGAGCTAGGAAGTGAACCTATCCACAACGATGAGTGCTAATTTCACATTCCAATTTTACAAAAATATATGCGAATGAATTGGCTGATAAATCCAAAATATCACAAAGCAAACAACCCTTATCCCTAAAAAAAGATTTTACTCTATTTATTTTTCAGAACTATGTAAGCACCATTTTCCACTATAAAAGATCTAGCCTACCAAATCTAATCTAAATTCAAAAAACTTGCCCAAATTGACCAGACCTAAATCTGAACCTAGCAATCCTATTTAATTATAAAATTCAAAAACCTGAACTCAAAAGAAACCCAAACCCAAAAATAACCTATACTAGAAACAATCCAAACTCGAAATGAAATGAATTTTAAATTATTCATATCTTAATCACCCAAAACTTAACTTGAAATAATTGAACTTAAATTAAGTATTATCTTACTTTCAAAATTGTTAATTTAATGAAAATAATAAATAAAACATAAATTATTAATTTATTTTAATTTTATACTTTAAATTGTCATTTAATTTATGTTCTATGCTATTATAATTTTAGTTAATTTTGAATATTATTCTTTTTAATTATGATTAAAAAGAATAAAAGTAAGTTATTTCTATTATTATAAATAAATTTAATTTTTATGTTTGTTAGTATTATTATATAAAAAGTTCTATAATTTTTTCAATTTGATAAATTAATTAAATAGATCAATAGTTATTATTTTAATAATAATGACAAGTCAAAATCGAGGAAACCAAAAGCAATGTAAGACACAGCTAGAAGGTAACAATTTCAAGTGCCATGGGGATGTTAGTACTTTCCGTACGTAACCAACTCCTAAACTCAACTGATGAATCTCTAAACCTTATTAACCTTGGAATCAATTTTTCAAGTTTCGTAGCTCGAAACTTCAGTTTAAATAGGCATTCGATCACACTTAGCCTAAATGATTGGTGGCAACTATAGCCATTGGCCACTTCATGGTGGCCATCCAAAACTGGTTAGACAAGTGATTCATCTTACAATCCCCCTCCCGTGTTATAAAAGAAGAGTCCCACTTGAAAAGACATTTTCTTATTGAGAATTCTACCATTTCCCATATATATTTTAAGTCGTACATACTTCCCATTCTGCTAGGATTTTTCTAGGGGCCTGCTATGACGCTCCCAAAATCCATAAGAACTCAGTGTTCGGCTCATCATTAAGCAAAAATGGATTTAGGTTAGTTTTTTAATCTAATAAGTTTTTATATTCCAAACGTGGAATGTTTGTAAGGAGGGGTTATCTTTTTAATAAGCATTTCAAGCTCAACACTATGACTATTGTATCAAAAAATAAGAATGTTAATAAATTGAGTTTTGCTTTTACTTATTTGTTTGAGGCTTCTAATCTATGGCATGGTAGATTAGGTCACATAAATGGTAAGACTTTGCAAAGAATTAGTAATTTGGTTTTGCTTTCAAAATTTGGATTGATATAAATTACAAATATGAGACTTGTGTGAAGTCTAAATTTGTTAAGGCTCCTTTCTACTTGATAGAAAGATAAAGAGAACCTCTGGATTTAATTCACACAGATATTTAAAATCTAAAATTTATGCAAACTGGAGGTGGTAAAAGTATTTTATTATATTTGTTAATGATAGCAGGAGATAGTGTTACATGTACTTTACTGCGAAGCACAGACAAGGCCTTTAAAGATTTAAAGCTCTTTAAAATGGAGGCTAAGAATCAACCAAGCAAAACAATTAAGGAAATAAGGAGTGATCGGGGTGATGAATATGATTCATTATTTAACAAATTTTTCATAGAACATGGAATTCTCCATCAAACTGTAGCTCCTTGTTTAACTCAACTAAATGACATTGCAAAGGGCAAGAATCGTACGTTGAAAGACATGATAATGCTTTTTTAATAATTTAAGGTTAGGTAACCTTTTTGAATCTTGATTGGATTCCTCCATGGGATATGGAGATTACATGGTGGGACTCTTAACTGATTGAATAGGTGATTTTTGATCTAAAATGGTCAAGGAGTAAGCCTTGGCAACAATAACCTTTTTTCTTGTCTTTCTTTTTGTTTTGGTCTTCCACATGCTTACTTAATGGGATCATCTTCCCTTCTCTTTTCTTAAATAAAAGAAAATGCATGATTTGTCTGCAATCAATTACTGATGCTTTGTTGAATGAATAAGAAGTTTTTTTAAGATTATTTGTTCTTTTCGCTTTAGCTCACTCACTACTCTTAAAAGTGATAGAAAAGCCCTTTTGCAAGCTTTTTTTAAGGAGGATCTAATTTAATTAGGCTCAATCCTTTTTTTTATAGTAAACATGGAAGTTTGCATTTGATTAGGCTCAACTTTTTTTTATAGTAAACATGGAAGTTTGCATGAGTGACCTGTACCTTTTTTCTTGGGAGTATATTTAACCGATAAAATTTGTAAAAAAATAAAATCGTTCTCACATAAATATTAAACTACACGCGGAACATGCATTCAGCAGCAATCGAACCTGTACTATCGGCTCTTTCCTATATGGATTTAAAACCATTGACTTAATGTAACTAGTTCCTTAACTGATGGCTCTGATCTCAGATCTTGTTGGTTATGAACTCCTACATTGCTTCGCTAGCTTCGAAAAGACAATATACACCAGGAAAGTGAAAGAATGCTTTTACCTTCTTTACTTAAAAGAGTAGTAATAGAGCTGAGATAATAAAGAGCTATTCTCTGCTCAAGACTACTACTCCCACTAGGGGGAATTCTGCCTTTCTCCCCCGAATAAAGAAGGAAAGGCTTAGCGAACTCAAAGGTAGCTGACTTAGACAACAAGGTTTTATTCAAAAATATAGATAGACCAAGTTCTTTAAAGAGTTTTCGGTGTTGCACTGCTACTAATCGATCCGCGATGGCAATAGCATCACCCAAAATCATATACTTGCTAAAACTTAACTCTCAATACACTAACCCCATCGCATTCCACACCATAAAGTAATGTGATAGAAGTTTACTTATCACCTCAAATTAATGGCATAAATGTTATTAATAGGCTTGTTTAAAGGGCAAATCCCATAAATGAAATAGAAAAACTAGTCTTAGCAATAACTGTTATTAAAGTTACATTATTAACCTTAGCTATTTCATCAAAGGCATATGTATGCATCTCACTCTATAAATTAAATTTCTTTCTCTAACAAACCTTTTTTGCAAAAAGAAAAGCTAATATCCATCTAGCACGTAGGAAAGAGAAGCCTAGAAAGCTAAATTCAACCCACCATGGTGAAATGGAGGCAAGAATAGATGAAAGGGACATTACTGAAGAGCTTAACTGACAGGCTATTTTTGTGATTAGTGCTTCTGCTCACTAGCTAGATCGGGTTATCTATACCTTTACTAACTTTAAATGTAAAGAACTTAGTTCATAGCTCACCAGTCCAAAGCATTTAGAAATCATCCATCAATTGAGAGATGGAATCAAATGCACAATGGAAAGTGAGAGATAGGCCTAGAGACAAATGGTGCTTTGGAGCTGTATCGCTTCAAGAGGAAACTCAAAAGTCCATCACATGAAAACTTTGCAGTAACCCTACTCAGCGCCAATAAATAACCATTCCTTAATGAGAGAGTACTTAGTGGGAAATCTTTTTAGAAATTAGAAAAAAAAAGTCTTAAGCAGTAAGGTTAGTCAATTCTTTCTTTTAGGAAGGGTCCCACGTGCCATTAATTTAGCTGAATTAGCTTTTGCTATTAGCATTCCTCTCTTCTGAAGCAATAGAGAAAGAAAGTTACTTTACTGTTAAGTGGAGGAAACGAAATTCATAAGTCACACAAGAATTGCTCAAAGTTAGAGGTAAGGCTATGGACGGTTAGAAGGGATCATCGTACATAAGATATAGAAAGGTGAATCCCCTAAAAAGAAATGGGAAAACATATGTATTTTAGCTGTTAGTGCCATTGATTAAGTTAAGTTTAGAAATGTGGTCTTCTAAATAAGAGAATGACTAATTTTAGCGGACATTGCTTTTATATAGTTTCATACCCTTATAGTGGAATAGAAAAAATCTTTCATAACTAGAACTTCATGTGAAGGCAACTCAACAAGTGAAGTCTCTATCGCCTTTGGGTTAAGAAGCAGAGAAAGGGGAAGATCTAAAAGAATTAGCTCAGGTTCCAAAAAAAAAAGAAAAAAATTCCAATGAGAAAGCATTCCTTTAACCTTTACTCTTGATGGTTGAATATTCACAATGCATGTGACCATGACTTATAGAAATGCACAGATTTGGTAGGTCTCCCCTGAATGAAGCAAAAGAGAAATCGCCTCTCTGCAATAATTAGCCCTTTTTCTTGAGTGAAGGGTATGAAAGAACTTGGCCCATTTTAACGACAAATTATATTTTAAGTAAAATACCCCACAAAAAATCAGTAAAACACCGTATAAATTGTAGAAAGGTCGAAGACTGTCTTATAATTACATGAAAATGTAGGGGTGTCTTGCTAAGGTAGCAGTTCCTCTACCTAAAAAGGTCAAGATTGGACCTAAGACTGTAGATTGCATATTCATTGGATATGCAAATAATAATGTTGATTATCATTTTCTTATTATAAACGGATGTTCTTAACATTCACGTCAATATGATCATTTAATTGAGGAATGCTTTGCATTTTAGGGATGTATTTCCATACAAAGAAATATAAGCAAATTAAACTACTAAAAGAGCTCATGAGGACTCAATTAGTGATCCATAAGAGGATAAAGAGGAATAAGTCAAACCCTAAAAAAATAAACGCTAAAGCACCAACTATTTATGATCCAAATTTTTTAACTTATCGATTAAAAAATAAACCTTAAACTTTTAAAAAAGCTATGTCATCTCCAAAAACACAATTTTGAAAAAAAGGCCATTAATAGTAAAATGGAGTCCATCATGCAGAATCATACATAGGAATTGGTGGATCTTCCTCAAAGGCATAAACCTTTATGATCCAAATGGATATTTAAAAGGAAGATGGAGGTAGATGGATCTATAGATAAGTATAAAGCTTTACTTATAATAAAGGGATACAAGCAAAAAAAGAGGCTTGATTACTTTGACATGTATTCACTAATTACGAGAATAACATCCATTTGAATGTTAATAGCTATAGCAGTCTTAACAATCTTGAGATACACCAAATAGATGTTAAGATGACAATCCTGAATAGAAATTTGGATAAATAAATCTACATGGAACAACCCAAGGGGTTAGAGGTTCTGGAATAGGAAAAAAAGGTGTGCAAGCTTGTTAAAGCATTATATGGTTTAAAATAAGCACCAAATCAATGGCACCAAAAATTTGACAATACCATGTTATCTAATGGTTTTTGTATTAATGAATGCGATAAATGTTTATACATAAGGAATACACATAAAAAGCATGTCATTGTTTGTCTGTATGTGGACGATATGCTGATCATAGGTAGTAATGATGATATAATTAGAGTTACCAAAAAATAGTTTACCAGTAAATTTGACCTGAAAAATATGGATTTAGATGATGTGATTTTAGGAATTAAAATTTCTAAATCATAAAATGGCTTAGTATTGATTAAAGATTATTATGTGAATAAGATCATTGAGAAATTTAATAAGAATAATACCAACGTGGCTAAAACATTCATAGATGTCAATGTACATCTAATGAAGAATACTGGTGATGTGATATCGCAGGTAGAATATTGGCAATAATTAGCAGTTTCATGTGTCTTATGAACTGCATATGACCAGACTACCTATTCAGTAAGTAAATTAAGTATACACACAAGTAATCCTAGATAAGATCACCACAAGGCCATGTAAGAGTATTTAGATATTTGAGATATTCCTCGAGTTATGGATTGCACTATGTTAGATATCTAGCTAAAACTTAAAGGATACAATGATGAGAATTGGATATCGAATGCTAAAGACTTGAAATTTTCCAATAGATATGTCTTTATTATTGAAGGAGCTATAGTATTATAGAAATCTTCTAAACCAACATGTATAGCTAGATCTGGTATGGAATATGAGTTTATAGCTTTAGATAAAGCCAAGAAAAAAGTGGAATGGCTTTGAAACATTTTAGAAATCTTTCAAATTAGTTGCAACCTATTCTGGCAATATGTATACATTACAATTACCAATTTATGATTGGTAGGGCAAAAATAGTTTGCATAATAGTAAGTGTTAACAAATTAGGCGAAGACACAATACTATAAGCCAGTTGCTCTTAAATGAAATTATCTCAGTTGGTTATGTGAAATCATAAGATAATATCGTGAATCCATTTGCTAAATATTTAATAAGAGAGTAAATTTTTAAATTATCAATAAGAATGGGACTTAAACTTATAAATTAAAAGTCATATATTGGTAACCTAACCTAGTTGATTGGAGATCCCAAGATCTAGGTTCAAAGGGACAACTGAATTATGCTAACTTAGTGTGAGTACTAAAAGAGTTAAACATTCTTAGCCATTCTTATAATGAATTAGTGCTACCTATAAAAGAGTTAGGCTAAGCTATGCTTTTAATGATGCTTATAGCTTAATAAGATCAAGTGGGGTATTACAAGATACTTTTAACAAGAAATCACCTATTTAAGTGTGAAACGTGACTATTCCATAAGAATTGATAAAGCTAAACTCTCTAAAGCACTCTTAGAAACTCAGATGTGTTAGAGGCCAAAATGAACATACTGTGAGAACTAAGAGTGCTTGATGAAGGATTGTGTGACAGTTGTTATTTTGGTTTACATGAAAAGCTAAATAGTTTAAGACATCAGGTTCACTAGTTAGCCGAGTAAATCAGATAATTGTTGCCATGGAAGGTTTAAGCCAAAGCTATCTATCTTGATGCAATAATTCCTTATAGGTATTCTCTCACATTTCAAGTTGGTTTGTCATTTTAATTAGACAACTTCCATTCGAGGCCAAAATAAACATAACCGTGAGAACTAAGAGTGCTTGATGAGGGATTATGTGGTAGCTGTTGTTTAAGACATCAAGTTCACTAGTTAGTGAGTAAATCAGATAATTGTTGCCATGGAAGGTTTAAGCCAAAGCTATCTATCTTGATGCAATAATTCCTTACAGGTATTCTCTCACATTTCAAGTTGGTTTGTCATTTTCCACTCATGTGGGGGATTGTTAGTATTAATGACATTATGTATAAATATGAAATATGTATATTAAGTTGGTCATATGGTAAACATAGGTTATCATACTGAGATACACAATGTAAATTTATTTTACATGATTAATAACTAAGATGAATGAAAAATTATTCTAGTTGTGTCCACATGAAGAGGAAGAAACTAGTTGGTGTTGAGTGTTACATAAAATCCTGCATTAGGTACTTAGAGCTTATGTCAATGGTATAAGCTTGGTTCCTAGTGTAGACACCTTATTTTATCCACGCTAATTTTTTTTAGCAATCCGGCTAATTTTCCATGGTCTGGGCATTTTTTACTTATCCACCATTGATCAAAAACTCGATTTTAACTCATTTCTTTGCATAAAAAAAGATCAAAACTGATATCAAATTACAAATTTAGACTTTTGAATTAATCAAAACATTTTTTTGAAGTCTAAATTAGATCAAAAAGGTTAATGTCACATGATTACCCTACTCCTCCCTAGTTTGTTGACTAAGATCACCATCAGCCACCCTATTTGTTGGAAAATCATTTTAGCATTTAAACCAGCCACCCTATGTCCATCACATTGGCAGCAAGTTGCTCCCTACAGCCACTCTATAGCCATCAAGCTGACACCACTTTGTCCCTTTGAGAAATGACCAAAAACACCTCTAAATTGGCTCCAAAATGCTTGTATAAATAGACTACTTATATCTCAGCTAAAAAAGGTTAGATTCCAGCTCATTTTTAGCTTCCAAAACACATTTCTATACCAAGAAAACCAAATCCCGTAGCTCTTCACTCAGCACCCAAAAATAGCCCCAAAACATTCACTCTCAACTTTTACACATTCTAAAAATCACCCACATCCATACCAGAACCAAAACCTCTTTGTTTTTCTCTTTTTCTTGCTTATTAACAACAAGGAAAAGAGGGAAATTCAAGCCATCTCTGCTGGTCCAATGATTTGGCCAAAAATTAAAGTTTGTTGGTATAACTTCTTACTCTATCACTTTCATTTTTTATTTTTCAGCATCTTCATCATTTTAGTGAGCTCTCCATGTTTCCATCACCCTCTTAGGATTATCATGCATTATTGTTGCTTTTGGTTGTGGTAGTTTAAGATTTGGATGCCTTAATGCCCTTTTGATGTGCAAAATGCCTCATTTCATCCTTATTAGTTTGATATCTCTTGCTTATGCATTTTACGCCATATCCATGCATCTTGTTATCCTTAATCCATGTATGAATGATTATTCTAACACATTTCAAGCACATTTATACATTAGCTTGCATTAATCATTGTCATTTTTAGCATCCATAACATTTTATTGTCAAAATGCATAACACTTTCTTTGTTTGGACCGTTGGTAAAGCTAGCATCCCCATTCATGTTATGTGTCATCCCCTTGTATGTTTGTGGTCTTTTCCTTGTCAAAATGCATGTTTGATGGCTATCAAAAACTGATTTTCAAAATCTCCCCAAGCCAAGCATGTTAACCTCAACCAATGAGGACAAGCATGAACTTAGCATTTTCCTTAAAGTTAGCATAAAAAAATCTTAGGGAAAATTAAGTTTTCCAGAACTGGAATCTTGATTAAATGAGCTCAAATCTTCTGATTTTCCGACGAAAATGGCTTGCACTTGTTTTTTAAATGATCGTGCCTTATTTTTGAGTTAAAACCTTGAGTGGTGTAATCAATGGGCTATTCATCATCCCAAACTACTCTGAGGCTATGCAAATGAGTTCGTGATACTCATGCCACTCTTTCCCTACAGTTATGGACGTTCGAATATCGATGACTCAAGTTTGGACCCGTAAATATAAAGAAAATAAGAAATATCCCATGCTTTGCTTTGTCCCCTGCTGACAGCACAACTATTGCAAATTGAAAAATCACTTTAAAATCCTAAATGATTTTCATGAATTTTTTATATTTTCCTCTTAAAGTTTGTCGAATTATCTTTAAAACGATGTCTTGTTCATCCCTAGGTCACTCCGGATGAGAGAGTTATGATTTTTCAAGTTTAAACTGTCCAGAACCTCTAGAATCCAAACATGTATTTTGGTTAGGCCATTCAGACTTACTAAATGATTTTTCCAAATTTTTCAAACATTTTTTCTAAAAGATTCATGAAATTCCCTTTTTAGAATGGCATTGCTTGCAATTTTTCAATACCAAATAAGTCTGAGGTGATTTTTCAAATTTTAACACACCTTGTCCCTCATATGCTCTGCCCGCAGCATGATCAATCCGAACTTGAAAATTTATTTCCCTAGAAAGTGACTTTTTGGGATATTGGGAACACTTTTAGATTGACCATCATCGAGTTACATTTCTAATGGTATCTTGTCCACCCTCTAAAGCCTTTAAACCAATTTAGAATAAATTTGGGAAGCGGGATAGTGCGATGCTGTCCCCTATTTTTGGTTATGGTCAAAATCAAGTTATTTTCCCGAGCTTTATCTCGAGACATTCGAATGTCACCATAGCACCGCAATCAGCCTGGAGAACATGCTTTGACCTCCCACAAGCTCGCATCAAGGCACAAACATACTTTACATCTTTACCATCCTCGTTCATAATAATTATTTTTGCCAAAAGTCATCAAAATGCTCACTCATTTTCTAAATCACAAAGTTTTGTCAATTTAAGTTTTCCAACTTGACTTCTCTAAAGAGTGCAGACGTGTCACTTTTAAGATACTCTAACCCCGACCTTTCGAGAGGATACTCCACCCTGCTTTTTAAAATTATCGAGATTGAAAAATCTTCCTTTGTCAAAATGATTTGTCATCTATGGGGATACTCCAACCCTAACCTTCTAAGGGGATACTCTAACCCCGCTTTTAAAATTGCCAAGATTTGAAAATCTTCTTTTGTCAAAATTATTTGTCATCCATGGGGATACTCCAACCCCATCTTTCTGAGTGGATACTCTAACCCTGCCTTTCAACTATAATTAAATTTTTCTCCTTCTCGGACTTCCATGAATATGTTAAACAAGCCTCGTTTAACCAAGAAACCCATATACATCTTGAAAATTGTCAATCCGATTATTCTAAGATAATCGATGCCAATTATGAGATAAATTCCAATAGTCTATCCCTTTTCTTTATCATTGCACTAAATGATCCATGCTATGTTACTTCGTTTATTACCTTACTAACATGATTTCTTGTGATGATTATTTGCATTCATGTTTTCCAATCATTTCAAATAAAACTAAAGTAATATTCTACGTGGGTATCTCTC